>CAIGRM010034224.1:0-19199 GCA_903798335.1 Fraxinus albicans | reverse complement strand
TGAATGGAATGATTAGTTTTTTTTTTTTCAATATTTAAAATTGTATCTAGAAATGAAAACTATCTTCTATACATAGTTTTCAATTAATACACCACGAAAATGCTCTAATGGTTCTTGAAAAGATGTAAAGAAACGAACCAGAAACTTCAAACCCAATGGAAAAAAAATTTGGCCTGGGCAATCGTCCAATACAAAATTGGGTGATCGCTTCAGCTAATGTTTTGGCCTTGGGTTATTAAAAACGAGGTTGGGCACTCCTCCATTTTCTCTCCTCATTTCGTTTTCGGTATTTCCATACTTGCTCTACACACCTATATGATGTATTATCATTCCAATATACTCATCATTATAAGTTGAACTCCTATTACAACATTTTATACATTATAGAGAGCATTTTTAAATTTAAAAGGTCAAAATTTTTATGCACTCCAACAATACCCTCTATTTTGATTCTTCATTTTTCTTTTCTCAAGAAACATTTATTGATTTCTCCTCATATTTTATTTAACATAATTTTCTATATGTCAATTAGTCCCTTGACCACTTTTGTCTCTAAACTCACTTATCAAAGTTAGTCTATTTCAGAAATAGGTAAGATGTAATACAGTGAATTTGAATGTGCTTTGAAATAGTTGAATATTAGAGGGTGTATTTAATTGAGACTTTTAATGACTTTTTGAGATTTAAAAAGTTTAGGAATATTAAATGTAGACTTTTGGAGATTCTCTAAAAGTATTGATATATTCAATTAAGATTTTTAAAAAATCTCTAAAAGTCATTATTTTATAGATAATTATGTATGCACATTTATATTGTCATCTTTAACTTTTGTTAACTTCATATTTATTCAAAAAGTTATAGTCTCAAATATTGTATATGAATTGAATTATCAAGTAAAGAACATGTTATTAGCTTTTTCAAATAATTATTTTATAGATTTGCTTTGTAGATAAAATTTAATATTCAACTAAAATGGATCAAATGATTTTATTATACAAATTTTTTGGTATATGTATTACGTGATAAAAATGTGCACAGAATAAACTATCAAGTACATTCCAAAAGTATATCTTGAAGTGTCGTCCTCTTATACATCTTCTATTAGTGGTGCATACTCTCATTTCTCGCAATATCAATTCTACTGTCACCACAAATCCATTTTAACATCATTATTTGTGCAACACATTTTGCCCCTGTTGATAGGGATTAAACATTAAATTTTTAGTATATTTTAATAAAAGTTGATGAAATGTGTGGTTGGAAAAGTTTTGAATTCCATGAAATATGTAGTTACAATTAATTGTTGACGTTGACTTAAATTTAAATTGATTGTTGACTTTCATATTTCATTTTTACTTTAATTACAACTCCGTTACTTTTATTTTGTTTAAAGAATAACCAATTACAGATGGAGATCTTATCCTATTCTATGAATAAACTAATATAATGAGTTACTTTTTTAAAAAAAAATATATATCTTAAGTGACCGTCTCAATTGTTTAGAGGATGAGTCAGCCTTATATTTTTAGAGATTGAGTCGATTTTATTGTTAACTAAGGAAATTTGTCGGATTAACTATAGTGGAAAAAAAGGTATAAGAGCCATACATTTTAAGCCTCCGTTTGTTTCTACTAAAAACATTTATTAAATTTATGTCAAAGTAAATAATTAATTTTAATCATATATTTAATAGAATTTACAATTTTTCAATTGCACATTTCATCATCTTTTATCAAAATATATTAAAAATTTTGTGCTTATCTAAACTAAATGGGAGCTAAAATTAAATTTGAATGTAGAAATTACATCCAACCAGAATTTTAAAGATCAAATTTAAAAAATCAGATTTAAAATTTATTTATACAAAAATTAGTACAAAAATTAGATATTAATTCAAATTTTTAATATTAACAATATTCAATATCCTCTCTTCTTCCTCTATCTTCTCTCTTTAAATTATAACTATCAAAACCCTAAAAATTCCAAAATCCCAAATCATTGACCCGCATCTCTTTCTCAGACGCTTCGACGTCAATAAGTAGAAGAAAGGCTGCTCCGACGATCGCTACTGGTTTGGGCACATGGTAGCTGCACACGATCGACACAACGACACCTCGCAGTGGCAATAGCACCATTGCACAAATTGTCACGCGTCGTCGCAATGATCATGTGCAAAACCGCCATTATGTACCAGTGGTTTGAGGCTTCTATTTTCATCCATTTTCATCGTATGCTGAACCACCAATGGATTGATCACGAAGATCATGTGCAGAATCGCTGTGACGATCGTATGTAGAAACCTATTTTTGTTTTCTCATGGTGGATTTAAGTGGTGGTGGTGGTGGTGGTGGTGGTGGTGATTGTTGAAACAGGTAGCGACGACGACGGTGGCGGTGAAGTCAGGTTTGGGGATTTTTTGATGGTGGTGGTCTGGTGTGGTGGAGATGGAGATAAATGAGATGGTGGTTGTGATTCTTGGTATGGCGACAACGACGTCGGTGGTGTGAGCCGTGATGATGGGAAGATGGTGGTGGCAATGGCGGTGGTTGTTGTGCTGGTGGGGTGACGATTCATGTGGTGGTAGAGTTGGCAGAGGCAGGTGGACTTTGGTATTGGTGCGGTGGTGGATCTGGTATTGTTGGCAATGGTGAGGTGGTGGTTGCAAATAGTCGTGGTACAGGCGGTGGCGTTGTGGTGTTGGTGGCCGTGATGGTCGAGTGTGACCAATAAATTGGTTGATTGTAACTAATATATTGGGTAATTTGTGACCAATATATAATGTGTGACCTAAAAAATATGATTGTGATTCACAATTTACTAAGTTGTGAGTTATAAAATTTATAATTTGTGATCGATAAATGAATTGTAACTTATAAACACTTTGATTTTGTGACTAATGAATAGATTGTGACCTATAAAATTTTTTAATTTGTGATCGAGAAATAAATTGTGACTTATAAAATTTTTGATCTATGACCGAAAAATAATTTTACCTATAATTTTTTTTAATTGTGATCGAGAAAAAAATATAATCAATTAATTCGAGAATTTGTGATCAAATTATATGAAATTGTGATATTAATATATTTAATTAATAAAAATATATATTTAATTAATTATTTTATAATTTTTAAAAATAAATATCTGATTTTTGAAATTTTAAACTTTTATCTTAGTTTTGAAATGAGTGATAGTTAAAGTCTTATTTATAAATTTTTCCATATTAGAATTCAATGACATTAGCCCAATTGATATATTTCTGAAAGTTACAAAAAAAATAAATAATAATAATAATAAAAAAATCATAAAATGTGCGAGAATTCCGTATTAATTCCATTAATCCGTCCTTAGTCCTTAGGCATCAAAATGTACTACCCAGCCCGTAGTGAACAGAGTCCTTTTTCACTCACACATACACAGTGAGAGTGAGAGAGAGAGAGAGAGAGAGAAAGAGAGAGAGAAGGAAAATGGAAGAAAGCAATGGCATGAGTGGCGGCAGACCCCTGTGCATAGCGAGCATGGTGGACTACGGTAGCGTGGAGAGCAAGAGAATTTACATGGCTCGACGTACGGTGGTGGAAATGCTGATGGACAGAGGATATATAGTGGCCGACGCCGAGGTCGAGCTCTCTCGCACTCTCTCCGACTTCCGCGCAGTCTATGGCGAAAAGCCTGATGTAGACCAACTCCGCCTCATCGCCGGCCGCACATCTAACCCTTCCAGAAAGGTATATTCACGTCCATATATGATATATGAATACAGTATATATTTCATGTGTGTATCTGTGATGTTTTTTAGGGTTTATACGCTTATTTTTGTTTCTGTTTAAAGCAATATTATTTTTTATTTTTAATAAAGATTGCATAAGTGTTATTTTGCGATTTTTTTGCTTGCAAAAGTTCTATGTTTGTTCCTTAAACTAATTTGACCACATTTGAATGCAAAAAGAAAAAATTATTCCATTATTTTGGTATATACTTTTAACTGGGATCTGGAGAATTAGCAAGAGTAAGATTTTACTTTTTCCCTTCTTTTAAATTATACAGCAAGAATGTGATTAGAAAAATAATTAAATAGACTAAGAAAAATGGAAATAAAAATTGAAGTAATTGAAACTTTTTAATCTCTTTTGGAGGAAAATTTGATTTTTCCTTGTCTTCAAACTTTTCTCCCATTTTTGAAATTCCAAAGTTACACTACAAGTAGTTGGGTACAACGCACCCTTAAAACTAGCATGTAGATGCGACATGTAAGTGGAAAGTGCCTAAAGTAGGTGCTCGTCACGGTGATGCGAGATTTCAAAGTAGTCACTCCTCACCAGATTAATGTAGTTATGTAAGACCCAAAACTACGTAGTTACAACATCATGAAAATCCTAACAATTTACTTCAAATTGTTTAATTTTCTAGTATGTGGATCTTACACTCTTGAGTTCTATAGATATACTAGGTTCAACAAAAAAAAAAAAAAAAAAAATTTAAATACAGGAGCATTTGATATTAGCAGTAAATTTCCAGTGATGGAATCATTATTTTTATATTCTTGAAATCTGAAAAATAGTAGAATAGACGGTTTTAGTCCTTGACAGTCACAAAGATATAAAGTATTCAGGAAGAAATTTTTGGATTATGGAATATTCAAGACGATTTGAGTATATATTTTGATTTTCTGTTCCAAGTAAATTTTTATTCTTAATTGCTCATAAGATTTCCTAGCTTAGCCTTTTAAATAGTGTTTTTCTTAATTAATTTCTCATAAGATTTTAGTTTTATTCACTATTTGTTCTTAAATTTGACCAGCAATTATTAAAGAAAAAAAAATGTGGTTTTAGTTGAATGTGTCGTTACACCAATTTCCATTTTATATGATGCACAAAAGACGACAAGCACCTAAAAGTCTTGTCTTATAAGGGTTAATTTTTCCCTTTGTATGATGGTTAAGTAATAGTAATGGAAAAAAACACATGATGGCTAGTAAAGTTGGCCATTTTGAAAAGTGTTTCGAAAAATATAGTAAAATTGCACAAACAAAAATTCTACACCGCTAAAGAAATAAGGACGCACACAAATGAAGTCATATTGGAGTTATTTGTACTGCATTAATTATTTTAACTTCAACTCCTTCTAAGGTTAATACTAATTTCTCTTTGCAGATTCTTGTCTTATTTAGTGAGAATTCTGAGATCAAAAAGAAAGGTATGGTTTATATACTGAGTCAGATTATGAACAAGGAAGTGTTGGACAGGGTTATCTTAATCCTGCAGAACAAGATGAATTCCTTTGCTCGAAAGGTTGCGGATGAGTATTCAGTGAAAGTTGAGATTTTTCCGGTAAATCCCGCTGTCCTTACTCAAAAGAGTGTTTTTCATTTATGCTATCTAAATCGCTAGAATTACAGTTGACCATGTTTTTATATATGGTTGATTGCTAACTTTAAATAAATTTAAACAGAGAGCAATCATAAAATTATGTATGAGTGTGGTGTTCCTTGTTTATGTTACACATTGATTGTAATGGAATCACGAATCCCGATTATGCACACAAATCTTAGTGATGTCAATGAACAAAAAAAAAAAAATCTTATTCTTAGTCACGTTTTGACAACCATTATTTTGGAAAAATAATGATTTGAATAGTGATTTTTAGAAGAATGTATGATTAAAAAGTAGAGAAGTTTTTGATTTACATGTAAAATATTTTATTGCGTGAATGTGTGATTGAAAATGAGTATATGTCAAAAAGAGTTTTAAAATAATAATTGTCAAACATGAGCACAATAAATTTGACTAATTGTAACCTTCTTCGGCATTTATTTTGAATCATTGCTATATCTACTAGAACATTCGATGCAATCAAATCTTTCATAACAAAGACCATGTTAATTTGGTTTATGTCTCCATCTTCTAGCCTATTCCCCTGAGATCAATATTGCTCGTGAATAATATCTTCTTTATTGTCTATGCAAGGCATATGCACCAACTATTTAATTTGTCGTCTTCTTAATATATCCTCTATTGGTGTCAAAGTGTATACACTCATTTCTAGCGTTATTCATTCTAGTATCACTACAAGTCCATTTAAACATCATTATTCTACTAGGTCATCTTTTGTACATTTGTCTTCAGGTAGCCCAATATTCAGTAACATAGAGCATCACTGGTAGGTAATACACTACTCTTCTCTCTCTTTTTGATATTTTTGGCTAACTAGGCATAATTGTTTCCCCTCTTAAGATAACTGACTTGCTGGTCAATATCATAAAGCATGTTCATGTGCCAAAGCATGAGATATTGAATGCTGAGGAGAAGCAACAAATTTTGACGAAGTATAACGTGGAAAACAAACAGGTATTCGATCTCTCATATAAAATGGTAGGTAATATAAAAAAATTGCATGGCTTCATTGTTACTCTGTTTCTTTCTTTCGAAATTGATTTTCCTGTACTTGAAATTTAAGTTTCTAGTATGTTTAATCAATAAAAATCAAGATGTTACGTAAGGGAACATGATAGTAACAGATTCACATTAGGATGTACTCATTTCTCATTGGCTACATATTATAAGAATGTCAATGAGCATAGAAATAATTCAGCAAACAATTCATGTCATACAAAGGTGATTTACTGCTTTAAGAGTGCAAATTACGGGTGAACTCCACATAGAAAAACGAAAAAGAAACAAAAATCTTGTCAATTCCAATAGGGTAAATACCAAACGTATTTTAAAAAAGTACTCATCCCTTGTATTAAGAGGGGTCAATCAGTTTTTGTGTAAAGGGCAACCCTTCGGCCAGTACAACCTGCATTCATTGTTGGTGCCAGGTTATCCATTGGGCCAGTAATTTTTGAGCACATTCTTTTCTTTTTGGCAGCTTCCCATCATGCTTGAAAATGATGCAATTGCAAGGTACTATGGCCTTGAGAAGGGTCAAGTCCTGAAGGTTACTTATATAGGTGGAGGTGCTGTTCCCGATGCTATGGTTACGTATCGCTGTGTCGGGTGATGTCATGCTACAAACTTAGAAAACATTTTGCTTAGCAAAATGGGTGAAATAGGGTAGAACTTAAGATAATGCCTTCTGCTGCTGCTGAACTTCATCAATACAGTTGAATATTAATCAAAGTTTAGTCTGTTTCAGAAATAGGTAAGTTGTAATGCAGTGATTTTGAATGTGCTTTGGAATAGTCGAATATTAATCAAAGTTAATATGCATTAATCTTTGAAATAGATGAACTAGTTTTGTCCATATTCTGCAACAAACATGTCCCGAATTTTTTTTGCCATGTATTCTAGTGTATACTTTTCCACTTTCAATACTGACACCTTGGTCACTCGCTACTGCCTGAATTTTCATTGATTTAGTTCACGATGTTTTAAAGCAACATTCAGCACCAGAACGAAATTGCATATTACATTTTCAAATTTTTATCTGTAATATAGCACTACAAATATAAGTTTATCCAGTGACCTAACTTTGTGTATTAGAACTAGAACATATACCATCTCTCTAAATTTTCTCGACTAAGCTGGAGTCTGGAGATTCGTCCAACTCAATCACTTGAACTAAAATTGTGTAAGATTATGTACGACCACATTACATCAAGCATGGGGAATTAAGAACATAGCGTTTACCCCCTTTTTGTAACTATTACGTGGACAACAGACGCCGGACCCACTCGCGCCTTTGCAAGCAAATTCTTGCACGTTTGACCGGATATTCGAGTGGGTTAGGATGATTTTTATGGATGTGGGAGATACTTTACGGCATAAGACAAAAATGTTCGAGCACCGACAATTCGATTAAAGATTGTTACACATGAACAAAACATTCATCAACTTAACTAAAACTAATGTAATTTGACTGAAGCAAATAAATATGAAGTAAGCCAAAAAAGGGGGAGATTTACTGTGGTTTTAAGTGTAAAAGGATTCATTATTCCTAAAATGATATAAGTTGTGAGCTTTTATAGAGTTTTGGCCGAACTGGTAGCCATTAGATAACAACCACGTGACCTTATATCCTAGGTCGAAACCTCACATCACTGAGTCTGCTATGCATTTAATATATTGACAATGGGTCAGCCACCCTATACCCCATGCGACAATCTTGACATTCATCATTATAAACGTTACATCAACCATTCCTAAAGATTGCCTGTGGATCCTCTAAAGGATAGCGATGGCTTCAGCCTCGGGAAACTTCATATTGGAAGTCTTCGGCTTGAGGAACTTTAGCATCTTCTTTGAGGACTTCGGCCAAAAGAGGAGGTGCCTCGCTCTTTGACTTCTTTATTTTGATCAATTGAATTTTCGTCTACTTGACCAAGTTCGACTGACATTTCTACGCGGACTTACATTCCTACGTGGATTATGACATATTCTTCTAATTAGAGCCTTGGTGAAGAGGCTCAACAATAGTATCCCAGGTCTAACTATAAATATTCATATTATAATTAGATCTTAAAGGTATTTTACCTGTATGAGTAACTTATCGAGGTTGTTGACCAACGCTGTGTGCTTCGAAGCTTATAGTTTTGTGGGAGAAGTTGGGGAGTGTCAGCTTGTTATACTTGATTCGAGGTTGTTCGATCCGAGGTACTTTTTAACATTCGAAGTCATGCCAAAGTCATGTAGAAGACTGAAGTGATTAGTCTCTTTTAGTTGCTAAGGTTGTAGCTCGCTAATTTTGAAGATATATATTATTATTCATTATTTTTGAAATGTTGTGAACACGAGGCACCCTTGATTACTGTGTTAAAATGATTAGCTGTCTTGTACGTTCTTGAGAAAGAACGGCTGTAACTTTCAACTTTCCATACATGCAACTATCGCTATATTTAAGGTACAATGATGAAAGCTGCAGGCATGTTTTATGGGAACCAGACTCATTGGCGCATGTAGCTCAAACACTCTGATCTGAACCGTAGAATACAAAGACACAGATGGTAGGGATAGCTTGGATTGTCTCTTATATGAACGATTGGATGGTTAGGATTTAGATCCAATGGCTTGTATTAATGACCCACGCCTATACTAGGAAAATCCTTTATTCCTTTCATTCTTTGCTTTGCAAGAAGAAACAATTTCCACTCTCCTTCCCTTACGTCAAAAGGTTCTATGAGACCTTTTCTCTGACCAGTGATCTTTCTTATTCATTCCTTCAGTTTGTGAGTATTCATCATCTTCACTTCTTCATTTGAACTTGTTTTTCTTGAAACTATGAGCTATTGAAACTCTGTTGGGGAAAACATAGACTTGTGTGCAGTGGCATCTGAGAAGGGAGTAACTATAACTAACACGATCGACCTGGTTCAAGCCTTTAGGGAAGGCTAGAGCGTGCTGAGCCCTAGAGAAGGTTATTGAGGCTATGTTTCTACCGATTTTGTAGAAATTAGGGAGAAATACCATATTCCTTACACAATTGAACTCCGAGCCCCTCGTCTAAGGAGAGAGCTTGCTTTCCTAGGCCAAAATGTGTGGCCATTAGTGAATACCTTCTGAAGGGGGGATTTTGTTCACTCCTTCATCCATTTTTTTGGGGCCGTTCTTAAGTCGTGTGGGCTCAACTAGTGGGTACTTATTTTCTGTGGAAAGAGACCTCCCTGGGTGATGCTTTCGTAACTCTCTTCCATCCTAGGACCTTGAGGAAGGGAAACTCAAAGGATTGGTAATCACAATGTCCTTGGGGAGCCCACTTTCTTTTTGTGGTAGGTCTTCATTTTTCCATCAAAGGATGGAAGGAGACCTGGTTTTGGGTGAAGGAGATGTGGCAGATTTGTGAGGGTGATAAGGTTCCTCAGCTAACAGTTCCATCTCACTACTCAGAGCTCGTGAATGTATCTTTGATTTATTACATGTTACTTGTATCTATTACATATTTTTGGTAGTCTAATCCCTTCCATCTTACAACTTTGGTAGATTACTTCGAACTTTTAGAAGTTGAATTGGGCGTGGTAGAGGACGTATATCGTCACCACCTATCTTCACGAATTTAAATATCTCATCTTGAACCGGAGATTTTATGAAGAATTTAGCCTAATGGCTCGAAGAGGTAAAACTTTGGATCAAAATTTTCATTTATTCTTTCATAAAGATAACTTACCGAAGCTCATTTGATTGCAAAGAATTTCTAGAAGAAAAAGTATCCAATACCAAATATAGCCTTGATTCTTGTCGCGTCCTCCACTTTCGGGAAAAGGGGACATAAACCCTCATCTGTTCCGGAAAAAAAGGTTATGGACAAGGTTGAAAAGGCTAGCAAGAATGGCTTTAAATTGGACGGGTGTCCTTATCGAAGAGTAAGAGGAAAGAGAAGGTTGTGGAATCCCCGAAAAAGAGGCGCACATTTTCGTCGATAGGCATATGAGGGTCGGTAGCATGCCCCCAGCAACTTCTATCATTGCGGTAATGAGGGATTTGAATGGGTCCCCGTCCATCGTGCCCCTGAGGCAGGAGCTGGCTAAGAAAAACAAGATCAGTGAGGGCTCTTCGACTAGTGAGGAAATTTCTCCCAGGGTCAAACTTACGTTAAACAAGAATGATGAGCTAGCTCCAGAAGCTCTAACCATGCTCCCCTGGAGATCCAGATGACCACCGCCACTTTTCATAAATACTGGATGGATCGTTGGCAGAATTTTGTGGAGTCCAGTGATCCTGATATCTCTTTGCCACAATGGTGAGCAAGATGGGAATGGCCTTTGGGGTGGCCATAAATTTCGAAATCCTCTTAAAAAACCTTCAAAAGAAAAATAAAGATTTCGTTGATAAGGCATTCGGGCCGAGTAAGAGGCCATAAAGAAAGATCCGACGCTGAGGCTATCAAGAAGCAACAAACTTAGGAGTCTATGAAACTCACCTCTGCTTTGGTAGAGATTGAGAATTTGAAGAAAAATGTTCATTTGTTACAGAGCGAAGTGGCTTATCTAACTAAGCGAGTGGAGATTTCTCATGTGTACCAGCAAATTGTTGCTAAGGCCCTGGAAGCTTTAAACAAAGAATGCACCCTACTGAAGCAGCAAGTGGAAGGGCTATAATTACAGAGTTGGTAGCCTAATCGAAGAAGTGGAGGGTTAAAGGTGATAAAGAAGTAAAACATTACATAGCTAGCTTTTACCTAATGGAGGAGTACTAGTGTTTCGCCAAGTATTGGCAAAGGTTTGCTTACACTGAGTGGTGGAATGGATTAAGGTTCATTCTTAATTAGTCGACACGTCCGAGTTAAGTTCGGAATTTTTGGAAGAGGACGAACCCTAGACCCAGCCGATGGAAGTAATATAATTGAACTGGAACATGATGAAGAGACTGGGGTGAGCATGCCGAGAATGAGATAGTGGATCCTAATGCTATTGTTCAAGTTGCTGGTGGCCATCATGACCGTCCATCTTAGCTTTTAGCCTTTCTTTTTTCTCTCTCTCTTTTTTTTTTTTTTTTTTTTCGTAATGACAATTGGCCTTCAATTGTAGTATACCTCATTATTAATGAAATTTCTTTTTTCTTTATATTGTATTTTGTTTCTTGAATTTTGTACTGCATCTTTACTTATGTTGTGGTTTTGTGATGTGCTTCAATGTGAGATTTGTTTAACTTTTCTTATAATCTGCAATTTGTATTTGCAATTCTTTGTACAAGTGTTAGAAGGTCATACTTCGTCGTAATTTGTTTCTTCCCTGAGCATGGGATTGAGTGGATCGCCCATGCTGAGGCCCTCTTAATGAATGTTACCATTGAGGGCACGCGCTGTTTATTTCGATGAGTAAAGAAGTGGTCTCCTTTGGGATACATCTTTTCGTTGGAATGCCTATACTTCTCTACCTCGTGGTTGAACCACCAGGGGACTTCTCCCAGGATTGTTGTTGTTAGGAGGCTCTCTTCTTTTCAAGAGTTTTCATTGAATTAAGAAAATTGTACAAACTGAATATTTATATTTCTACTAATAATAATTCCTTAAATGTTCTGCATTCCAAAGATGAGGCTGGACCTTTCCATCCAAATTTTCAATTTTATACGTTCTTGGGGGAACCTCTTCTTTGATGCAGTAGGTGCCCTCCCAGTTAGGACCCAGATTCCCCACTTTTGGTTCTTTAGAAGATAAAAATGCCCTTCGTAGCACCAGGTCATTCAAACGAAATGACTTCTTCTTAAACTTAAAATTGTAGTACCGGGTCATCTTTCTTTGGTAGGTAGCCAATTTTACTTGAGATTCATTCTTCCTTTCATTAAGGAAATTAAGTTTGTACCTCCTTAACTCATCATTAGTTATTTCACTAAAATGTAGGCGACGAGAAGAGGGTAGGCCTACTTCAATTGGACTCATGGCCTTTGCTCCATAAGCCATAGAACAAGGAGTTTCTCATGAAGCCGTCCTACTACTGGTTTGGATAGCCTACATGATCTGAGGTAGCTCATCTACCCAAGCCCTCTTTGAAGCATCAAACTTTTTCTTGAGTGTGTATTTGATGATTTTTTTTTGACAGCTTCCACCTGCCCGTTGGGGAGGGTTAAAAAATATTATTTGATTCCTAAATCCTCGCATAGGCCCTTGACCTTCTTGTTGTCGAGCTATCGGCCATTATCAGACACAATTGAATGAGGGATCCCAAACCTACAAATGAGGTTCTTCCATAAGAACCTAGAAGTGTTTGCTTCTATAATCTTGGAAAAGTGTTCAGCCTCTTCCCACTTAGTAAAATAATCAATGGCAACAATTGTGAATCTGACACCATCCCTTCCTTTTGGTAGCGGTCCTATGAGAACAATTCTCTACTTGGCAAAGGGCCAAGGGTTGGAGACAACGCTTAATTCCTAGGAAGGTTTTCATTGTATTGTTGCAAAACATTGAGACTTGTCACATTTTCAGACGCACTCTTACACATCCCTTTTCAAGGTAGGTAAGTAGTATCCTTGCCTTAGCACCTTCTGTGTCAAAGCCCATCATCTCGCATGGTTACCACAAACCCCTTCATAAATTTTTAAATGTAAATGGGTGGCTTGTTCGCCAACTATGCATCGAAGGAGGGGTAAGGAGAAACCTCGCTTGTACAACACACCATTTTGAAAGATAACGTGTTTAATTTGACTTCTAAGCTTCTGTGCCTTCTCCTTGTCAGAGGGTAATATTTGATATTTAAGGTATGCTATGATATACTGTATCTTTTGGGGAGTGTCCTCGATCTACATCACTATCTCACGTTTACAAGTGGAAAGTCTTGGAAGATGTTCTATAAACACAATGATAAGTAGGTAAGAGTCTGTGCTGCTCGCAAGCTTTGAAAGGGTTTAGGGTTTGGGGTTTGGAGTTTAGAGTTTAGGGTTTATGGTTTTTTTAGTTAAAGAAGAGCTGTACCTTCGAGATTTTATTAATATATCCTCACTTGTGGCGGAGGAATACCATGGTTACATAAAGAAATAATGAAAACGATAAATGAGGAAGTATTACTTCCCTTACAATAAAAATAAATGATAATGGACAAAAAAATAAGAATAAAGAATTAAAAAATTATACTCTAATGGTGGGCAATCCATGTCTATCAATCTGTACGAGTGCCCTAATATGTCGTGGTAGGTGCCATATATCTGATATTGTCAATAATCCCAATCTTCTGCACCAAGAACATCTGCAACCCGATTCCCCTCTCTGTAGATGTGGGAAACTGTCTCTCTGTTGAATGATATGATGTTTGTGATCTTTCTATGTATGCACTGAATAGCCCATGGTCCTTCGCCTCTAGTGATGCAACGAATAGTCAATACAAAATCTGACTCAATCCAAATGTTTGAAAGATCGAGTCTTTTAGCTAGTAAAATCCCATCAAGAATAACCCTAAGCTCTACCTCTAATTTCATGCACGATCCGTACGAAGTTGAGAAAGCCCTAATACAGTAACATGTGTGATCTTTGATGATGCCTTCCCCGCTCGTAAAATCATCATTGATGTATCCATCAGTACTGATCTTGACAGATCCGACTAATGGAGTGCGCCACCAAACTATAGCAGGGGAGATGAAGAAGGAGGGTCCAAAGAAATACCAAAGATGGGTGCAATTGTTAAATCCCCTTACCAATGCATAGCTCGAAATAGTTTTCACATGTGAAGGAAATGGATCATAAGATAAACTCTCCAAATGATAAGTCTGGCCACCATATGGATCCCCATATGCTTCGCATCATTCTTCTTCAGTCCAAAGAAACAAAAATATCAGCAGAGGAATGATAGTGCGAACATGTCCACAATGAACATACTGTCCAGAATACCGCTATCTCTGGAACCTCTACCTGACTCCCTCTCTTGAACTCATATGTATCGAAAAAATATCCCCAAAATACTGTCATACCTGATCGGAGATGCTACTCTCAGTGAAAATGTGATTGATAGTCAGTCTCAGAACAACACTGACAACGAGAGGCTAACTGTCCTCTGAATAACCACATTTACTGGAATGAGGTCATGCCATAGTCTCCAGCAGAAGAATGAGATAGTAACTTGGAAAATGGAGCTCTACAATAATTGATATGAATCTCGATACAAGCGCTTATATGTGCGAGATGTCATGTTGACTTGGTAGCGAAACTACCATTCGATGTGTCCCGCCAAAAAATGCGATACAGGGAGTCTGCACATAAAGGTATAGCCCTATCTGCACATAAAGGGATACCAACATGGTCTCACCAATCCAACAATCATACCAAAAGAATATCTGAATTGTCCCAAGATGCCATGCAATGTGTGGTTCTGTCCGAGGCCCAAACGATTTCAGCCTCTTCCAGGTAGGAGAAGCTGAGTTGGGAACTCCTGTAAGTGAAGGATGTGTCATCATACAATACTTGCCCAGTAAAAAAATGGGCCCAAAGTGATCTTTGAGAATGGAACAACAACCAGAGCTTCATGGAGAAGGTGTCCACCACATCTCGTAACCTCCTGAAACCTAGAACACCCTCATCAGGAGGAAGGCAAATCTCTTTCCAGTTTTGCCAATATAAACGTCGCATATGCTCTTTGGAATCCCTCAAGAAATGCGCAAAGACACCTTCAAGTTTTTTCAGGACAGCCTTTGGGGACTGCATAATCTGAAGAAGATATAATGGCATGGAAGAGAGCACTGACCTCATCCTGAATAATGTCCCAACAACGCTGGAAAAATAGGGATGAGAAACCATCATCAACCCTATTCTTAGCATCCATCATCCTTTGGAAAATATCACCGAACACACGTCAACTTCACTAAAGCAGTCCCTATTTCAGCCAGTAGAACTTCTCTCATAAAGCAGCCATCCCCATAAAATGAGTAGGGAATGACCACTTCTGAAAGACAAAGGCTTAAAATCACGATGCTTCCAAATGCTGAGGAATCTGAAAGGTTTGGATCCCAAACATCATCAGAAACCCATTGAAGTAGTAAAGACGAATGATCAGATGAAGTCTGATTCAAGTGCCTCACTATAAGCTATCGACAGAACTCTGTAGCTGTAGAATTAATGAATACCCTATCCAGTCTCTTTCTAACCCCAACCATTAGTCCAAGTATACCAATTCCCAAAGAAACCAACGTCTTCCAAACCACAGTTTGACATCATATCAGAGAAAGCAGTAGTGCCTTGATCACGAGTATTATGACCAATGCGCTTACTATCATATGTACTAACGTTAAAGTCTCCCTCAACTAGCCAAGAGTCATCCATATCGAGGGAAATGTGGTGAAGACCCGCTCATAAATCCCTCATGATAGCTGCATCACATGAAGCATAAAATGGAGTCAGATATACGGGACGCGTTAGTTTGGGATCCTCAACTCTAACGTGGGGGAACTGGGGATGGTCATCAACAATTGTAAAGAGATTTCCGTATTCAAAAAAAAACATATCTTGTTCGACTCATTCTGAACTCCGGTATCAAAGCGTAGATATCTTCGAATGTAAAATCTATACTGTAGTAGAAAAGGTTCTAGTATAACCAAAAGATAAACCTGATGAAGCTGCATAAGTCTCTTCAGGCTCTAACCGGTAGCTACACTAGCTATACCTCTTACATTTCATATGTTGGCACTCGTAGGGACGGAGAATGTGAGGAGGTATCATGTGACTGACTCCTAGTGATCTTCCTTCTCGGATGTGGATATTAGCAACTGAACTGAGAAATGGTCGAACTGTACAGTCTATAGGACTCACTGATGAATTAACTAACTGAACCTGAGCATGAGTATCAGCAGGAGTTGGTATGTCAACCATAGCAAGCGGTGGTATACGCTGCGAAATATACTGAATCTAGATGCCTGAACTACTAGCAATATGATGTCCTAGATGCCTGAAGTATCTCCTTACCCTTTCCCTTATCCTTGACCTGATCAGTAGGCATAGGATCACAGTCCTCAATCGTGACAAATGGTGGTGATGGCCATGATCCAAAACAACAGTGCTCATCAATATGCCCAAAATGTCTATATCGAAAACAATAGTCTGGCTTCTTATCATAAAGGACAATATGCTAGTATCAACCATACTTTCATCTCTCAATCCAAATCCTATTAGGGAGCTTATACTCCAGATCAGCCTCAATACATATCTGAATCTCACTAGGTCAGCGTAAGTTTGATGTCACCTCATCAATACGAAGTGGTACTCCAATTGTTTTGCTAAGGAAAATAAACTGTTTTTGGCTTGAAAGTGAATGGGTAATAGAGGAAATAAAACCCAGATGGGGGTAAGAGGGGTCTCATGTTGTAGACAAAACAAGGTGTACATTTAAAAACTCACATCGGACATCCATCATTGTACCAAGTGGGTTTAAGGAATAATCGTTAGTAATCATCCTTGTGCACTAAGTGAATTAAAATATGTGTTGCATCAGTAGGTCCTATCAAAATATCACCATGAAAACCAAATTTCTAAAACATATTGCGTACCTTAACCCTGGAAGGCTTGCAGTGTGAGAATTTGCCCACAAGTGTAAACTTGTATGGCTCAGATAAGAACTCACCCTTCTCCTCGGTAAAGGAAATAGCAAGCTCCCCCATATGTACGAAAGGTTCCTTGGAAGCAAGCCTGTGCTCACTAAAATCCAGTGGGGCTTGAAGTACAGGTGCATAATATTTCCTCTGCCTCACGTTCAACTTGAGAAATATCATGTTTGCCCGAAAGGGCAGCATCATATGATTTCTTACCCTGAACTTTTGAAGTCTGACCAACTGGTGGCTGCCTAGCTTGAGTAGCGGGCACAGAAGAAGTAACTATACCACGTGGTACAACACGGGGTGGCGCGTATTGCACACGTGCTACCTAAAGAGTTCGAACTTGGGTTTTTGGGATAAAATGTGAGTTAACAAGATAATCCGATGATTATGGGCCCGGGAATCATAAGGAACAAGATCAATCTAATGATTGGGTCTATTGAGATCAATGGAAGAGGAGCAATATCCTGATTATGTCCAAAAATTGCTGAATGAGATGCCTCATTTTTCATGTCATTAGGCACAAATCCCAATGCAACGTTTCTGGCTGAATTAGACTTAATGGATATCACTTTATGGGGTATTTGAGGCTGCCTGATCCAATGGAGATGGACCCGTGCCCGAAATCTGACTAGAAATGAAAGAATTTGTCGAGAAGAGTTGTACACGGTCAAATGAAGAGTTTGACTGCGAAATTGATGAAATTGATGCTTCAATTTGAGCAATTGAGACCCGGCCGAATGTTTTTGATGCTTGAATTTAATTTCCCAAGGTTGAATTAGTGGATTGGGGCATATTATAACCTTCAATTGCATGGAAATCGCCAATTTTAATCGCCCCTTTTGTTCTTGAGTTCAATCCCAAAATTGATTCGTTTAATTGAGGAATTGATGCAATTGATGGAGGACCCATTGATGTACCAACATTAATTGAAGGTTGGACACTAGAATTGATGGATTGAAGTCTAGTGAAGTACTCATTGAAAGGGGATCTAATGAACCTATCTGTGCACGAACTACCTTTCTTGATTCGTCCAAACTGGTGATGAACCATGGGTTCGTTGGATGTGCCATGATTAGATGGTGCTAGGGATGGTAGTCCGTGACCGTGGGTTGCAACGCCGACGTCGAAATCTGTGTATGTCTGATTTCGCTGTAGAAGAAATTTCATGTAGATTTTGATTTGCAACTTTGTATGATGTTATAAATATATCATTAGGAGCGGAATTATATGCTTGATCGACTTGGATGGTGGGCACGACCTGGGTATCGCAGGAAGTGGAGATTCTGTCGATTTTAAAGTGCGTGGATAGGCTACTTTGAGGCAGTTTTCCATCGATTTCTGCCAGAGTTGAGGCCAGTGGTTGGGTGGGTTGTGAAGAAGGAATTGTGGTCTTCAAATCACTTCATTAAATCATCTTCAATTATAAGGTTTAACATATAATCATAGTATACACACTAATATGAATAGAACTTAGCCTAAATAATTAAATATTAAGTAGATTAAGAGCTTAGATAAACGTTTAAAATATATCTTATTAGTTTCAACGTGCCACCAGTCATTAGCCGAGTAGCCACCAGATGTATAAACATTGAGGTTGATGGGAGGAAGGGAGATGCATTAGGAAGACAATAGAGATTTGCCTAGTTGTGCTGACGAAATGTGCTAATTGCATAGCAAAATTGACATTGTAATGAAAACTTGTTACATTCAAGAGCGTATACACTAAACAACAAGCAACCCATTTGAACTATAATAGGCCAATTTCTACCTAGACTGAGTAATCCTTTGCAATAATTCCTCAAAAGAAAATAGGCCAAAAACTAAACTTCTATTTGAATATGTTAAGACTTTTCTAGTGGGACCATTAGAAATGAAATATGATGAATGCTCTCTCTTGGTGGAAGAATTTGAAAGATTGTGGCAAATTGACTTAGCACAACTTTAAACATGGGCAGTTCAAGAATTGATTGAAAGCCTCATTTTTTTCGATCATGTTTGAGCAATACTATCTAAAAATTCATTTTTTTTCAAATTCATTTTCAACCATACATTTTCTTAATAAAACAATTATACACGTAAATCCAAAACTTTTCTTCATTTTTTAACCACATATTCTTGAAAAAAATTACTATTACAAACTCATTTTTTTTGAGAAAAATGGAGTCAAACAAGCTATAAATCTATTGTCTTATTCATACAATTATTTAGCCCCCGTTTAGCCCCCTTTAAATTCCATTACAATCCATTATTTTGCCA
>CAIGRM010034221.1:0-28852 GCA_903798335.1 Fraxinus albicans | reverse complement strand
AAAACCTGATTTTTAGAAACTTAAAAATAAACAGCTGGTTTTATGTAATTATCCCAACATATAACCCAGACATGCCCAGTATATTATGGCAGACCAACCCATTAATCGATTTGAATTTTGACACCACTAGAGGTTTTTTTTTTTTTTTTTGAAATGTGAGATTTGGATCCATTTCCATTTGACCCATCACCATGCAAATTGAACTAGACTCGAATAGAATTATTTGGATCCATTTCCCTGTTTGGTTCACATTTTGGGGTCAAGAATGCATTTTTTTTGTTGATGTGATGAGAAATATGTGGTTAAAAAAAAGGAAAAGTTATTGATGCGATGAAAAATATTATTTTATTGAAGAGTGTGTGGTTGGAAATGAGTAGAAGAAGGAGAATAAAAAAAATAATGCGGCTCAAATGGGAGCCAGTTCAATTCTGATGTTATCCATTCTTACTACAAAAAAATGTTTGTTTTTGAATTGTTAGATTTGGGTTTGTTCTATTCAAGCGGTGAACATTTAATTACTTTCATAATCTCTTGATTAAATCATCGTTAAAATAATTTTCTATGAATTAAAATGAAATAATTTGTATTACAATAATCAACATTTTTGTAGGTAAAAAATTATTAAAGTGAAATGAAAAAATTATACAACAATTTATGTTGTATAATTTATTTTTTCTGATGCATAAAAAAAGAAAATTGAATCGAACCTCGTTGTACGTAGAACAATTTTATTCGATTTGCAGAATTCATAAATAATTAGAAATAACTCAGTTTTAATGTAAGATTTACTTTTAAATAAAAAAAAAATTATATTTAGAAGTAAGAAAAAATAAATTGTCCAAACAAATTTGAAACTAAAAAATTATTAACTTATTTTACCTTTTTTTTTTTGGCTTAGCCAAACCTGCTTTATTCATTTTAAATTTTACTAATCAACATGAAAAGAAGAAATTGTCGAATGGATGTGGGAATGGAATCTGTGCAACAAAGAACAACATAAAATGATAAAACCAAGAACACTGTGATTTCAACTTTCAATTTGTATAGCTTAATTTATATGCAACACAGAAAGTAACAAAATTTACTTTTAAGGTACGATCAGTGCGTCAAATACAATTTTCAAATGACTTCTCTGGAAAGATTCTTAGTTTATGTTTGGCAAAGCTTTTATGTGAGATCTTATAAACTAGTGAAACATAATTTTTAACAACATTCATTAAAACCCTCAATTTATATATAATTTTAACTACCCATTCTATAGAAACCACTGCTTATAAACACTTAAAAGCTAAGCCAAGCAAGAACTTAGTTTACCTGCAAAAAACTTAAAAAGTAACTTTAAGCACAGCTAAACATGCCATAGGAGGGGTGGGTTGCAAATGGAGAGAGACTTGTGAAGTAAATACATTCACTTGACCACAATGCAATAACATTCTTTCACAACATGTAGACGCCAGCCTTAACAACAGGTTTACATAACAGAAGCAGATCAAACAAAAAAGAAAAAATATAGTCAGCACCCTTCTCGTTCCGGCTGCTTCTTTTGGTACATTTACGATTTACCTATTAATACACTTCACATTTCGTCTGCTGGAAACTTTCTCGTCAGTTACTACCAAACATGTACAAAACAATCTTTCCCTTTTAGGGGGTGCTGCTTAGAGAGATGGGAGATTGTTGCACAAAAAAAGGAAGAACAAACTGAAAACAGTAAGGTATAGAGAAATAATGGTAGTAGTAGTAGACTTATAGATGCCCTTTAGTGTACTTATCCTTGTAGCCCAGGAGATGCTGCTGGTGGGGCTTCCCTCGCTTAGAGATGATTTAGCCACCTCGTGTTAACTACTAACGAGCAAAACTCGACAATGCTCCAGTTCACGTCATGCCCTCAGGGGATGCAAAAAACTGTAGGCCCATTTGTCTTTTCATGTGATCGGGAATAAGCTTGTTGATGAGCTCTGGTGAGGCTCCAGACAACTATAACCCAAAAAGGGAAAACAATAATGATGTAAGAACCACTGTTAATTCATGAAGAATTTTATATGAAAAACATTCATGTGGTGTGTAAGCAACCACATGGGATATATGCACCTACGAGATTACATTCAACTATCAAATGAATGATTTCCTCTATTTCCATTTGGTTATTACTGACGAAAAAGAAATGAATTATCCCGTAATGTATCAAAAGTTCAAAGTAATGCAATTTCTATTCTCTCTATATTTAAATTACATGCATATAATAAATAGGAATATTCTAACAATGGTTCTCCATCATTAAAACATTTTAGTGCTTGTTTGGCAAAGCTTATAATTACTTTAAAGCTGGCCAAGCTCTATTTTTATCCCCCACATTCCGTAGGCCAACAACTTTTACCTACTTTTTAACCATATTTCCTTGGGATCCACTGCTTATAAGCACTTACACGCTTAGTCAAGCAAGCACTTATTAATAAATAAAAAGCATGGAAAATTCATGCGAACATGGACAAAACAGAATAGAGAACGTATATTCACACTGCACACCTCCTGTTTGAAGTTGAATATAGGTGGCAATGGGTGTCCATTTGGCAGTCGAGCATTAGGTTCTCGAAGCTCATCAAAGAAAGGATGTGCACAAGCTTCTAGCTGCAACAAGAATTCTAGTCAGATAGAATAACAAATATATCTGAAAATATACATGCAGATGCAGGTTAATCGTGCGAATACTGGGTAATCAATATCTAACAAAAGACGTTGGAATTAAAACTATCACAAGTCATTTAGTATCAGTAATGAAAAGAATCGGTAGGTATCAGAAGAAAAGAGGCATGGATCCTATTTTTGAAATCAAATGAGTGGACCCCATAATCATGTGGAAAGAAACTCACTGACGTGCAACGAAGACTAGGTGAGTATTGCAGCAATCGGGAGGTAAGGTCTATTGCTTCCGGAGGCATACGTTTGTGAAAGACCTGAAAGTAAGACGTAACAAGTACAAGTCAATACAATTTACAAAAACCTGTGAGAGGATTCGATGATTTTACCTAAAGCTACATATAAAGACACTTTATAAGACTAATGTAGTGCGCAGAGGGCAAGGGATAAAAATGGTTGTTGTAAACAACAAATTACTGCAACAATCACATATTCACAACTCAGATGACCCATATCTTTTATTTCTAAATCTTTAGTTCTTTTCCTCTTTTAATTTAGTAACTTTTCCTCAATCCTCGCCAAGGTTTAGTGTTAACCTCGCCCTTCAACTTTCCTCCCATTAAATAGGTTGACATCGTCTAACCTACGTCCACCTCAAAACCTCAACATTGGGTACACTTAAATTGTTCTTGTGACACTTCACCTTGGAATTTTATGGCCCCGCCTTAGCATTAGAAATGCCTTATATCTGCATCTCAGAAAACAAAGGGAGACATCCATCCCTCTTAAGAAACAACTTTCTCTAGAATGTTAATCCATCATAACATCTGCTCCAAACATTCTCAATTTGGGTTATATGAGTTGACTCTGAAAAATGAAAAACTTGGAAAAAACACCACACTCAAGTAAATAAAATAAATACCTTAAATAAGTCTCCGTTTATGTTCATAATTCTCATTTCAATCCCGACAAACTTATTAGTGGAAGCATCTTGGATATTTCTACACGTACACATCTCATTCAAGATTATCAGGACTCCTTCATTCATTATTAATGTACCCATTCATTAGAAAAATGCAAATTCCTAAGACAGTCTACCAGACATAGAAGTTAGATCGTGTGACCACAAACGACAATAACAAGAAAAAAAGAATACAAAATATGTACCTTGTGCCATGGATGTGCCTTTATTTGAGGAAACCTAAAGTCAGTATAATTTGGATTCATACAACGAATCTCCTCCCTGGTTGGAGTTCCAAGAACCTGAAGATAAAGCACATGAAACTACAGAACTATGACAAATTTGAATTACTTTTTAGAGTTAATAATCAAGTGGCACCTTGATAATTTCCACGAGCTGGCCCACAGCGTTCTCCCCAGGAAACAGTGGCTAGATAATTAAATCTTACATCAGACCAATATATAAATGCAAAAAAAGCAAATAAACAAACATCATAATTCAACAAAGACCGAATATAAAGAATCTACTAACTTGTCCCAATAGAAGTTCAGCAAGGACACAGCCAGCCGACCATATATCAATAGAGTTATTGTATTCTGTTGCACCAAAAATCAGTTCAGGAGCCCGATAAAACCGCGAACAAATGTATGATATGTTTGCTTCGCCTTTCACCTGTTTAGGATTGAATTTCGTCAATTATAAATCACACCAAGCACAATCATCATTTTTTAAAATTGAAAATAAAGTAGCAGATGGACTATTTGAGGGGAGTAGTTTTTAACAAATACTTTACAATATAAAATGTAAGAACAGGTTGTTGGCCGCACGATGGTAGCATTAAAGAAAATAACTTGTGGCAGCACCTCAAACAATAAAACTAACATGAAACATGAAGAAACTACAAGTAATTGCAATCTCCCTAACAAGATCAACAGAGGGAAAACTTGGAAAATGCTAATAAATCATATGTAGATGTTCATGGAAACAAATAGATTAGTTACAGGAACAGGAAAGAGTTTCACTTACTAGTACTTTTGCACTTCCAAAATCACATATTTTAACCTGATGAGTAAGAGGGTTAACCTGTAATAAAATAACAAATAATATTACTAAACAGACTCAACTTTTCAACTCAATTTATTAATTTTAAATTACTATTAAATGCTTACCAGGACATTTTGAGGCTTCAAATCTCTGTGACATACTCCAGCAACAGTATGCATGTAAGCCAGCCCCCTGAAAATCTACAATACATTTCCTAATTATTATGTTGAAATGATATGGATATTAGGAATAGCTAATAATGAAGTTCTACACATACTTGGTATGTGTAAAGTTTCACGTAGATGAGGGGCATTCTCTGGTTTGTGTTGCTATAGTGCTTCACGACCTTATACATTGTTTCTGGCACATATTCCATAACTAAATTGAGAAAAAGCTCATCTTTGCTCGTAGTTGAAAAGAAACAATGCTTCAAAGAAACAACATTTGGATGATCCATAGTCCTCATTAACTGCAGTTCACGGTTCTTGTATCTTCTATCTTGCAAGACCTTCTTAATAGCCACAGTCTCCCCAGTTTCCAGGCATTTTGCCTATGTTAAGCAAAAAATTAGTAAAATTAGTTCGATAAAAATGTTAGAATGACCAAAATAGCAACAAATTTATATAGATATACCTGAAACACAATTCCAAATGAACCAGTCCCCACCACTCGCTCGGCCATATAACTTACTGTCTGCATGAAGAATCATCCAATACCAATTAGATTTCACCTCATTTTCCCTTTATTTTCCCCTTTTGTTTGAGCAAGCTCAAAAGTGCATATCAATATTCACTTGCATAGACAAATACATGAATTGTGAATCACCAAGATCACAAGCATTCAAGAAGTGGTTTTACCTGCTTGGGTTCTCCATTTTTACCCCCAATGGTTGTGGAAATTATGTGACCAGTGACAGCACCATTCCCGTCCATTACAAGATCAGCCATCTCCTACAACAGCAATTATATTAAACAAGAACAATTTATGGCAGAGTAGAACAGCATTTGAACAACTTAGAATTAGTTCAATAAATATGATTTCGGAACCATATAACTAGGGAAACAAACAAAATTCCTTAATGCTCGCAATAGATCAAGATTTTTAATTTATTTTAACTTAATTCAAGAATCAATCAGAGGAAGTATCATAGATTATCTTGTGATATTACCCAAGGATAAGCACTAGCAACCTTGACACGCACTCCAGATCTCATCATCCCTCGTGAGAACCAGGATTAATGTATGACGAATTGTTCAATTAAGATCAGATCATGAATCAAGAAGCAGAAAAAAATAACCAAACTCCTAATCTAGTCCCTGATCTGCTACCCGAAATCTAAGCCAGAAGCGATTCAGCTCTATCGAAAAAATTAAAAAGTCAAGGAAAAAAATCATCAAAAATCCATGAAATCTTGAGGAACAAGGAGAATCTAATATGACACAATTTATAATATAATACTATATAATGCTCAATTTGTTAAAAGGGGTTTCATTTTGCATCCAATCTAATTTTACAAAAACTAAAAAAGATTTCGTTTACCAGAATTCGAAAAATACACATTAAGAAAGGCTATTTCTTTTCAATTCTTCCCCTATAACACAACCAAGCAAAGAGGAAAAAAATTAACAGAAAAAACTATTTTAGCTATATTTTTTTCAGAATTTTCTCCTAAATAAACACAACCCAGAAAAAAAAATGCAATCTTTTTATATGAATTATAGAAAACGAAAAGCCCCATAAATTATTACCTTATCGTCGGCCATAATAATAATACTGATGAAATAAATTTCCGACGCGGAATCAAACCAGAAGGAGAAGAAGAAGAATTTAGCTTTTGATTAGGTTTTTCTTTTATGGCTTGTTCGTGATTGTCGGTAAGAAAAGAATTAGAGAGAGAGAGAAAAACAGAGAGGACCCATCAAGAAAACAGCACCCATGTGATTACAGCTCTCCTCCTTTTTGGTCTCTCTTTCCTCTCTCTCTCTCTCTCCCCCCAAGAAAGAATGAAGAAAAAGGTTCCCTATAAATATTATTTAACCAAAAATAAGAGAAAACATAAAGAAATCCAGGTAATTATAGAGTTGGATTTTCTTGTTCTTTGTTACGAGTTGATCAGGATCTTATTCATCTTCATTGAGGTTACAAACACAATTTAAATGGTGTTAATATAGCATTAAATGATATGTAAAATTAAATAAATCATTTAATTTCACATCTCATTTAACATATTATTTAGAGTCGCCTAAACTATATTTATAATTTCACTGGGGATGAATTACATTAGTCGGATCACTCCACGTAATCGATCCAGCCAATGTTTTCAAGAGACTAGAATTATCAATTATGTTTGACTATTCTTTAAATTTGTTTGTAGATTAGTACTCTTTTTTATTTTGAAAGTGATTGTTATTTAAAATCAAACAACACTTTATTAATCAATAATATTTATTCCATTATTGGATGATTGTCGCGTGATGTGAGAGTAAAAATTCGGATGATTGTATTCTATTTATATTTATAGGCTATGATATTCGCATCATCCGACTTTCTACCTGTACATGAAAAAATTGTACATAATGAATTACATAATACGATGTAGAGGAAAAAAATTGAATGAAAAAGTTAATTGTATTTTAAATTGACAAATGGTAAAGTATCATGAGATATATAATCGATTATGTAAATCTTGATATACATTTAGCAAAATCTTTCACATCATAATTCTTATAGTCACTCATTGTAGCACTTATATTTCTAACTTTTTTCAATTTTCAATCTTTCATTAATTAGCACATCTTCTCTGTGATATCAAATTTTGTTCAAGTGATCCATCGAGAGGTGTAAAATGACTTCTTTGCACATCCTATTTTTTTCAAACAAAAAATAAATATAAAATACCAAAAAAATATTTATACCTCATTTTAAAGTGCGGAAATAATATATTTTGAAAGAAATCATCTTCAAGGATGCAATGTGTGAATTCATAAAACGTTGAAGATATAAGGGTAATGAAAAAAGTTAAGGAAATATTTTTTTTAAAGAGCATTATTGAGTACTTTAAATACAATTAAAATGTAATGCAATAGAATTAAATTGCTATGTGAATATAATTATCACGTATTTAATATTTCAATAGTTCCATTTTGTCATTGAGAATGCTTCATTTTAGATTTTATATTCAAATTTATTTCTTGATGTATATTCAAGTCTATTCAATTATTTTAGGGTACAAACTCACTTCTCTTTCCTTCTTTAATGCGGGCATCAAAGTTAAGGAAGGATTCGAGTCAACAGTTGACCCAGCATTTCATCAAATGCAAGTTTGCAATATCTACTTTCAAAATTATTCAAAATTAATTAAATAACCGGACCTAGACGTAAATAAATACTACACATTAATTAAATAGTGACAAAGAATATTGAATTTAATACTCCAATTATTTATTCAACGAGCATTGTTGATGTTATGCCCTTATCTCTTAAAGAGACTTGTAACTTAACATTCTTTAGTGCAAGATTGAATCTTGAACATTTATCATTTTCAAAATAAATGCATCTCAAAATAAATATATTTTTTAGCATGGAATATGTGATAACGTAATGTATGAATTAGACTTTCAATCATTTGAATAATTCAGAGAATAACATGCGTACATCGAAAGATGGTCAAATTTATTTTTCGATCATAAAAGCTTATTAAACTTTTTTCATCGCATTTTTATTCTCGAATTAACATAAATTGTTCCTAATTATGATTTTTCTCCAAATTTTCTTTAAGATATAGAGTAAAAAAAACTTATTTACCCATTGTATTTATTAATAAATAAAATAAATAATAATACAAAAATATAATTCAATAATTTACCCTCATTTTAAAGCACGTTAACAATATTTTTGGAAAAAAACAATGATTAATGACAAGATTTTCTGATCAATGAAATGTTAAAAATAAGAACGTGGTGGAAAAAAGTTAAAAATACAAGTGTGATAATGAATAAAAGTCAATGACCTTTAATGTAATTAAAACGTGATATATTTACAGGAAAAAAATGTGGTGTGAATATAACCACTCCAAAATAAATCCCCCCCGAACTATGTGTGAACAGAATTTTAAGATAATTTTATATAAATAAATAAATAGCCATTTCATTCGCCTCAAATTCACAACAAAAACATAAAATGTAGGAATTCAACACCATTTATATAAACATTTACATGCCGACTCTCTTGTCAAACATTGCCTTCAATTTATATACCATTTTCTCTCTCACAAAAACACATATATAGTATCATATTACATATATACTTGTTCCAAGGTGATAATATCATTAACGAATTAAATAATATGAATGAGGAGAATGACACAACAAATTAAAGAAATATAGTTGTGATTTCTTTTAGCATTTTGTTGAAGAAAAGTAAGTAAAATGAGATATAATTGACTTGCACCCTTGAAGTAAATTTAAGATGCTTCTTGTGATAAGATCTCAAGCTCAGCCCACCAGAGGGGAGAAAGTCTTGGCGCTGCTGCCTCAGGCGATAAATCAATGACTTCCCGGAATTTTTGAACAATTTCTTTCATCGTTGGCCTCTTCCGTGGATCTTGTTGAATGCAACTGTGGATTACTTCACACACAACATCGAGCTCATTATCTTTGAAGGACTTCAGGGTTGGATCGATCAAGTGGTTGATCTTCCGCATATCGTTCAAGTATTTAGAAGCCTAACAAAATCGAAATAATCTTAGATTATAGAGTTGAAATATAAGATGCTAGTAATTATCTAACTAAAGGCATGCTATTCAAAACTTCAAAAATGTCAGACTACATGGAGAATAATTATATTGTATGCTTATCCACTCAAAAATGTCATGCAAAACATCAAAAGTAGCATACCAAACATTCTATTCATGTACTAGGTCGTCCTTATATTCCTACATATTTCTTAGGGGGACCATTTTCCATGATATACAAACTAGGCGCGACTTAGTAACATAATCTTCTTCTTCTCCTTCTTCATAGTGAACCATTATTTATTTGTGTATTTTGCTAGATATTCGTTTCTTATGTTGTTCTAGTAAATAAGAAGTATGACTTAATCCATAATGAAAAATGAACACAAATAAGTAGCGATTCCAATGGATAGATACCCCATTAATGAGAGGCCTTTGCTCTTCGGAGTATGGTAGCTTTCCGGAGATTATTTCAAGCAACAGTATTCCAAAACTGTAAACATTTGTTTCTCCGTCAGCAAGTGGTGGCAGTTGGGAATGCTCGGAGTCATTTTCCGGATTCTTTGACTTGGCCATGAATTCTTTCCAAAAATCAATCTCTGCAACCTGAAAAAGTGATAGTTTCTTTCATGAAAATTGACTGACAATATTTAGGGAATTTTTTTCAGAACAACTCTCTAGTAATAGTCAAATAAATTAAGCCTCTCATAGCAAAATTATGTTTAAAATGCCTTTTTTTGCACTATATTCTCAAATTATCCTGTTAAAAAATGGTTCCCCTTTCACAGTGCTTCCCCTCCTCATTAGCAGTTCCTCAAAAGCTTCCAAGGAAATGCAAATAGCAGAGGGAAGATATAAAATATTGCATAAACACTGATGAAGAGAAAGAAGCCTACTTTAGGAGCATAATCATCTGTTAAAAATATGACTTCTGAAGTCAAGTTGCAATGTGCCAGCGGTGGATTCAGATCATGCATGTACTGAATGCAATAAGCCGTCCCCATGATTATCCTCATCCTTGCATTCCAGTCAAGATGTTCAAGTTCTTTAACTGAAAGAACAAAGAATCCAATTCATAAAAACACACAAGTATCCAAAAATGACGAGCACAAGAATTTTTTCATATTTCTCTGTGCTTAAAATCAAGTCCAGATTTTTATTATAATTTTCCTGAACATAATTTTTAAAGTTATTTTTTTAACTAACAAAACTAACTTTATAGAAAGTAAGTGTTTTCTATAAAGTAACTTTTAAGAACAACCAAACAAGCTCTTTCTACAACCAACACACTACCGTGCAAATGCTCGTAAAGGGTGCCATTTGGTGCATACTCCAAAACCATCATCCTTGTAAAAGGTTCGTCCTCTTCACAGTATCCAATAAGATTAATGAAGTTCTTGTGATTCACTCGCGACAATATGTCAATCTATTGAAGTGGCAAAAGAAACATTAGCAAGTTTGAATGGAATTCACAGGAGACGTTCGTACTTTAATAATCCTTCAAGTCGTTCCAAAATAATGAACTAACCTTCTTCCGGAATGTCGATTCACAATGTTTAGACCAATCTTTCAGAGATGATATAGCAGTCGTAACAACAGCGATCTCTACTCCACTGGACAGAGTTCCCTTGTACACAGTCGCTATATTTTCATATGTATTAATAATATTGCTGAAATCTTCGCATGAAGTTTCCAGCTCGGCTCTGTTTAACTTGGGAACCCCTGCAAGTTAAAGCACTTGCATTTTATATTTTCTGTTACCAATTCTCAATGAATTCTGCTTCAAGTTTCACCTCAGTTCATATCCAGACCAAGCAAGGAAGAGGAAAAAAGAACAAAATCTTTCCAAACAGGTCTTTTCATACCAGGTTTTGGACCACAACAAGCATGCGTACCTGTAACAAATGCTTTCTGCAACTGCCCACTCAATCCAGTTTTCCAAGGACTTAGTTTTTGGGCCGCTCTGCTTCTGCACATGACAATGACGGCCACCACAAAAATGAGCAGGATAACTGCACTTGCAATCCCAACGATATACTTCCACGAATTCTTGAATTTTTCACCATCATGAGACGGTTTATCAGTTGGTTTACTTACAGCACCAGAAGAAGTAGGAGGAGGATTAGTTGTGTTATGGGTCTCGTTCTGTGGAGGTGGAGTGGGTGATGGTATGGGAACAGGAGGTGGTCCCTTCCTATTTGGTATAGCTGGAAATGATCCGCTACTCCTGCTGCTTGGAAGAGCAATGATAGGATCTGATGGCGACCTAATGTTGGCAGGGGCAGCAACAAGGTTACTTGACTGTTCAACTAGTATACGACGCGCATTGTTTGCCACGTTCTTTACATTTTCGATGACATATGGCTCAATAGCACCTAGAAAATGCAAGAACAAATATCATTCGACAAATGCATGCCCTATTTGATTAAAGAACTGAACTTGCATGTTCATTACAATTTGATCATTCTATTAATGTCCTCTAGTTTAACTAACGGAAAAGATGAGGTGGAAATCTAGTTGGTAAACAAATCAACTGCCCACATCACTTTTTCTGTTATTCAAACTGACAGAGTGACCAAATGGAACAAATTAAGTGCTAAAATTTTTATGACCATCAATGGATTCATCCCAAGGAAAAAATGCCATTGCTTACTTGGTAGATTGCTACAGCTAATACCAGCATAATTGTGCAACGATTTACTTCCAAACCTTGATAAAAGACAAAATTTTTCGTGTATAAAACAACATGAAGAAAAAGATGAAAAATTAGCACGACTATTTTGATGGTAAAAACGTTTGGTTACTTACAAAGGGAACGTATTGAAGTGATGGACTAGGATCTCTCTAATTGATATCAGAAATGAATCTTGCTTCGTAGATGGTCTCTGACCACTCTGCCACGTGCTGCACAAGACGTGATTAACATTAAACGAAAAAGTGTATAGAAGACTATAATCCAAATATGTTTCTTCTGAGTGATGAAACTGTGAGTAAGAAGTCAAATGTATGACAATTATAATCATATACATATTAAGATTCACCAGAGGTAAGACATTAGTATAAATTGTCGTTTGGAACAATTAGTACAAATTATATCTCTTCACGAGTTTATGCATATAGGTGGTTTAAGTTTTAAAAGGCAATTTAACATGTGAAATACACAGAAGTAAGTAATATGTTACCAGTGCCCAAATTTTCTATTCACATAGCCAATTCCAGCAGCAGTAACAGTTTCAAGATTCTCATCGAACCGTAAATCTGCAAGCGAATTAAGCTTCCTAATCTCAAGAGGAAATCTTCCTTCAAATCTGTTGTTACAAAGAAACCTAGAGCGAAATAGAGAATTTAGCAAATATAGTATTATTGTAGCAGCATGCATAAATTAGTGTTGGCGGATAAAAAAACTCACAAGCGTTTCAGTGAATGTAGTCCGCCTAATTCTGCAGGAACTGATCCATTCAGATTATTATTCCTCAAGTCCAGCACTTCCAGTTTCTTAAGCTGCCCAAACTGAGGAGGGATGGTGCCCGAAAAATGGTTCTTGGAGAGGTTACTATGATCAGTAAAAAATGGTCCAAGTAAGATCAAATTATAAAAATTTGAAAACAATACATATAGAAAATCTTGAAGTCCTTTGTTATCAAAAAGTGAGAAAAGAGGTTTAGGGACTTGATTGATTAATATAAAAGTCCATAAAGAAGTTGATACTCACAGGAATCTTAAATGAGTAAGATTTCCAAGCTCGGGAGCCAATATTCCTTGCAAGTACTGTCCTTTGAGATCCCTATTCACAAGAGTAAAAAATATAAAGATAAAGCAATACAGCCATTCTTCCATAAACATGAAGAATATAATAGTATGGTGGTCTTATAAGTTTTAGAGGAGGGGACAGGATGGGATGGGATGGAGGGAAGAAACTAATCAAAGTTCTGCTACTTCAAGAGATTTGTTGGAACTTAAGCATGAAGGCATTACATCAAATAGGCAACTAAAATTGCTTATATTCATCTACAATACTATATTTATGAATTGGAGTACATAATAAGACATAAGTACTTACAACTTATACACTTCACCATTCAGACAATGAACACCCGACCAAGTGCACGGATCACAGTCATTAGGATTCCAATTTGCTAAAGCTCCAGACAGATCGCATGCTACCCTTGCTCGGAATTCCAGCAAAGCTAATCCTGCATTTGCATTTCTATCAAGTCAATAATGATACTGGCATGTTTGGTAGGGATGCATAGATAGTACTTGACAGTGTTTAGGAAAAAAAAATAAGCTAAAATTTTGATTACTATACTATCCGTCTAATGTTGCGTACCAAACATGCATTAAGTGCTCAACATTTCTAAACCTCACATGCGGCGGTTAAGAATTGGTTTCAAAGTTGAACAAGACATCAGTACCTTCAGAATTGAGAGAACAGCCCACTTGAATCTCCAAAACGAGAATCAAAAGCAAAAAACATGATAACTGGATTCGATTAGTCGTCCATATACCCCCCATTGCTTGCCAAACCATTCGTCGCAGCAGTGCAGGCAGTTCTGATTTCTGCCAACAGCCAGGACTCTATACAAGCTGCAATACAAAATCGCCAGTTTTCTTGTGCAAAATAACCCTCCGAGCAATGCAGAATTACTCGGAACACCACAACAACTACAATTTCTTCTCACAAAACCAAGAATGATCAACGTTCCGTGCGAAATCACCAGCTTCCTCGTGCAAAATAACCCTCCGAGCAATATAAAATCACTCGGACACAACACAAATAATGCAAAAACAACTTCAATTTAGGCTCACAAAACCAATAAAACTGCAGATATACAAACACAGTATAAGGCACAAACGATATAACAAACAGAAAAATCTATATTATCATTCTTCAACGTAGCGGCCGAATTGGGGTCTCTCATCTTCAAATATTATTTAAATTAGGCCTACAACACCTCCGTTTTCACGAACATGCGCATAAACTGGCTCAATGAATTATCTCCAAGATTTAATTTTTGGCTGAAAAATGTATGAAATGTCACAAAATTATCAATCCTCGTTCTGAATAACGTAGCACAAAACAAGGTTATCCCATAAGCCTAATCAGAATCGTAGCAAAAAAGAATATATCAAAAGAGAATAACAATAAGAACAAGCAATCTATAAAATGAAAAAGGAAAAAAAAAAAAAAAGTGCATAAAATTTATAAAGTTGCAGAGTAAAAGCTCACCTGAAGAAGAGGGAAAAAGGGCAGTTGATGATGACACAACGAATTCATTAGCTGCCTGTAATTTGAATCCCTTTTCCAAAATTCTTTTTTTCTGAAGAATTTTTTCAAGAAATGCATTAAATAGAAAAGGTGGCAGATTATAATTAAATGAATTTGTTGTGACACTCAAAATGGCAGCTTGAATTAAAAAAATAATAGAAGGTAAAAATTGAAAGGCAAAGAATTTGTGTGTGATTTTCTCGACTGCCCTTTTCCAGGATGATCTCAGAGGTGAAAACTCTCTTCGACCATCATACTCTGAACGAGGAGAAAGGGAAAAGAAAAAAAAAAATTCTCTCTCTTGTTTTCTCATCTAAAATTAGTTATTTGTTTCTGCTTCTTTCACTCTCTCTCCTACACCCTTTACACAACCACCAGACACCACCACCCTCCACAAACTACGTTCATTCCTTATTTTTCTGGAAAATTTCAACATTGGTCCTCAACCTATTGTCTAGTAGCAAATTGATCCTGAAACTTTAAAAAGGAAACAAGTTGATCCTCAATAGTTTATTATAGTTGCACTGCCTGTCTTTAATGATGAAAACAGTCTAAATATTTGTTTCGTGGGATTGTTTGACAAAAAATTTAATAAAAGTTGATAAAATGTGTAAAAAAATTTTAATAGAAGTTGATAAAATTGTAGATATATTTTTAAAGTTACAAACCGCGAGGTTTATGTATGTTCATAACCGATGTTTACAATTTCAAAGGATTCTTCAAAATAATGAATTTGTTGGTATTTATCTACGTGAAATGTTAAATTCTTTTATATCACTTTGTATATATGTGTATACGTATCAAAATGATGTACCCAGTTATATAAGTCCTATTGAGCTTAAAATTCACACCTTCTTTATTGACAATTTTTCAGATTAAAGGATGATCGAAGAAGTTGAATTCACATGGATTGCGGAGGCTTCGAAGGAGGAAGGTGTTTCGTTTGTGTAGTTAGTCACATTCGAAGAATTTCTAGTCCCTACTTGTTATTTTAATTTCTGAAAGATGTTAGTTTATCTTTACCCTTTTAAAGATTGTCTAGTTATTTTTCTTAATGTGACTATTGTAATTTTAATCTAAAAAAGTTAAGGCTAAACATTAAGCTTGTAAAGAATAAAATTTTAGTTTTTTGTCCGAATTTTATCTCGCCATCCCAGACAAAATTCTCTGAGCTTTTGGACAAAATCAATGGAATTGGATAGCTCCATGAGTCATTTGTCCATAGGCTTTCGAATCATGTCATTTGAAGATTGTTAGGAAAAGTTATGGCATTTCTTGTGCAATGCGACGTGTAATCGAGAGTAGTTGGTAGCGTGAGTTTGAACAATTCATTAAGCAGATAAATTTTGTTAAAAAAACTATGAAATTTTAATATATGATTTTTAGATATATTATAAAGATATTGTATGAATATCACGATATTGAGAATCCAACTGGTAATCCAAATATGAGTGAACATTATGTTCTTGTCAACTTATAAGTAATTGCTTGGTACGGAGAGACTGACGGAGTTACATATAATCTCATATCTATGCCTTTTTGTTCCTTCCAAACACAGCCTTAATATGTTAGAGCAGAAAGTACAAATACTGAAATCATCAAAATTCAATGAGCGGAGAAAACAACCAGATATCAATACCACCATTGAACACGTTCTCACAAGCCACGCCGGGACTATGCCCTCTCTTCACAATTGTCACTCTATCCCCTTCCTTTTCCCCCGTGCATTCAATTCCCTCACAAAGCGTCCCCTTGCCACCATCTCTATTTGTCAACACTGCAATAATTCAATTCATCACTTTTGCTTCTCTCACAATTGTGGTTTCAGATAACAGTGGACGCTTTACAGATCAGGGCGGAATTTTTTCATATGGCTGTGAATCAACGGGCAGCAGAAGCAGCGGCGGAGGTGGCAGTTGGACATCGGACGCTTGGTCGGAAGAGAGCACATCGACGTTAATTGATGCATGGGGATCGAGGTATTTACATGTTAATCGGGGTAACCTTCAGTCCAAGGACTGGGAGGAAGTGGCTGCGGTGGTTAACAGGCCTCATGGACAGACGAACAAGACGTTTCGAACTGAAGTGCAGTGCAAAGACCGGATTGATACGGTGAAGAAGAAGCTCAAGGCTGAGAAGGCGAAGGTTGCGGAGAGTAACGGGATGATTACATCGCCCTGGCCTTTTTTCTCGCGTTTTGAGGTGTTTGTCGGAGCTGATTCTACTAAACAGCGGGTGAGGGCGAGGCCAGTGGCGACTCGACTGGTGTCAATGGAGATGATAGTGGTGTCAGTTTCATTGCCTTCATTGGTTGTGCCATTGACATCAAATCAGTATCTGCCGTCGTCCTCCATCTTTACTCTGGTGGTATTGCCCCAGAAGCGTCCGTTGCCGGTGTTGACGCTGGGTGAGGCAAATTTGAAGAACTATTCTGCGACTGCTGCAGCGGAGGCGAGGTGGATCCAGAGAAGACCAATTCTGCTGCTACGCCAATGGCTGAGGTGGATGTAGAGGATGGAGGCTCTGATTGTGAAGAAATTGAGGTGATATAGCAGGAGAATGGGAAGGAAGAGGAGGAAGGAGACGAGGGGCTAAGAAGATTGTTGAAGGCGATAGAGAGGTTTGGGGAGAGATATGAGAGGATGGAGGTTATGAAACCAAAGCAAATGGTGGAATTGGAGAAGCAGAGGATTCATTTTATTAAGGACTTGGAGGTTCAAAGGAGGCAATTGTTGATGGTTACTCTTGTCCAGCTCGAGAAGATCAAGCTGGCCAATCAATCTGGATCTTCTGATGGTATAAGTTCATGATCTTTTGGGTTTCTACATGAATAATTTTGGGAATTTTGTTTATCAAGTTGTGATGCTTCGAGGTTTACTGTCCATTATTGCATCACGAGTTTCATATCTAGGAAATTCATTAGAAACAGGCCAGCTTCTGATTATCTTTGCAGGATAATTTATTATTAAGTTCAGATTCAATGTACTTCTCTGTAAATTTATATGTTCGATTAGGTTTAGTCTCAGAGACGTTTCTAATAGACAAAGGATTAAATTTCTAGTAAATTTGTGGAAGATGTGTATGCATGTGTTTGTTTACTTTGGATATGGAAAGCTTAGTTCCCATGGATGAGGAAAAGTACTTAAATGATGACATCCATGTTGACAGAAGTCAGTCGGCATTTTGGGGGTGTGGTTAGGCATGCATGAAAAGTTGCAGTTTTGTTGTTGGTTAATGTTGCTTGTGTTTTGGTTTTTCTTTTAGTTATTTAGGCGCTTGAGAATTGAGGTACTCTTAACTGTTTTTATGATTTGATGAAAGGAAATCTATATTTCAAGTGTTAAGTTGTGGAGCCTAATTATTGCTGATTCTAATTATTTGCCATTTCGTAGAACTGGTTGTGGATCGACCTCCACAATGAAGTCATCGTGGGGGTTGGAAGATGGGCAAGTGGCTCCCTCCTAGGGGTGAGGGGGTGGAGCCCTTGGACTAAAACTTAATCTAAGGACTTTTTATTCTTTTAAAATTATATTAAGAATTTGAAGTCCTTGTAAAATTCAGGTTTGTCCTAATTTATCTTATAAATAGGGAGCCATTCTTAGGCTTTATAATTATCATAAAAAAGAGAGAGAGAGAGGTTAGAGAAGATATGAGTGAAATTTTCTTTTGTAAACATTTTTCATCATAGTAAATTACTGTAACGGCGAGAGAGGAAATAGTATCACATTGAAACGAACCTCCATAAATTGTCTTGAGTGTTTTTCTTTGAATTGATTGCTTTCGGTGGAATAGAATTAGGGTTTATAATTATCTAGTTTCAAGAAATTAATGTAAATTAATTGTTGGTTGCGTCATGCATGTGTTTTTGTTTATTTTGAATATGGCACACTTAGCCCCAAGGGGTTATAGGAAAAGGACTAATATGACGACATCCACATTGGCAGTCAGCATTTGGGGGCTGTGATAAGGTTAAGTGTGCATGAAAGCTTGAGGTTTTATTGGTGGCCAATCCTTGCTTTCTTATAGTTATTCTTTTAGTCATGAAAGCACGTGAGAGTTTAGCAACTCTTGGCTGTTTTTATTATCTGATGAAAGAAAATTATGTTTCAAGTTGTTGCTTTTCATGAAATTAGTGTAACTTAAATTTTGGTCGTGTGCGCGCCTGTGTTTTGTTTATTTTGATTATGGAAAGCTTAATCCCAAGGAGAAGAGGAAAGGGATTTATATGACAACATCCATTTGGCGGTTGTTTGTCAGCATATGGCTGCGATAAAGTTAAATGTGTATGAAAGCTTGCAGTTTTAGTTTTGGCCAACGTTGTCTTTCTTTTAGCTACTCTCTAGTCATTAAAGCGGATGAGAATTTAGCAACTCTTGACTGTCTCTATGATCTCATGAAAGAAAATTATGTTTGAGGTTTTTGCTTTTCATGAATTTAGTGTAACTAAATTTTGGTCTTGTGCGTGCATTGTGTTTTGTTTACTTTGAATATGGCAAGCTTAACTCCAAAGAGCAGAGGAAAAGGACTTATATGACGACATCCAAGTGGTGGTTGTCGGTCTGCATTTGGGGGCTGCGATAAGGTTAAGAGTGCATGAAAGCTTGCTATTTTATTGGTGGAAATGTTTGCTTTCTTTTAGTTGTTCTGCAGTCATTAAAGCTCGTGAATTAAGCTACTCTTGCTCGTTTTTATGATCTTATCAAAGAAAATTTATGTTTAAAGTTGTTGCCTTTCAAGAAATTAGTGTAACTTAATTGTTGGTGGTGTGCGCATGTATTTTTGTTTGGCAAACTTATCCAAGAGTATAGGAAAAGGACCTATATAATTAACGACGCTCAAGTTGGCGGCTGTCAGTCTGTATTTGGGGGTTGTGATAAGGTCAAACGTGCATGAAACTTGCAGTTTTATTTGTAGCCATTTTATTTGTTCTTTAGTCTATAAAAGCGTGTGAATTTCCAAGAAACTCGACTTTTTTGATGATTTGATAAAAGAAAATCTATGTTTCAATCTGTTTGTTTTCAAGAAATTTTGGAAACATAATTCTTGGTTGTTCGGCAAGCAATAAATTGTAGTTGGTCGATTGTCGTGTGCAGCAATAATCCTGTTGTATTTTTGTCAAAAGGTTGCCTTAGAACATTTTCCTAAACCACTTAAAGAAAGGGGCTGCTTTGGTGCCGACCGACAATTGTGTTGGTTGTCGGCACAGCAGGAGGATTGAATCATCTTCAAAACTCTTGCCACTTCTTCAGTTATTGCTTTGTTTATCTTTTTTATTTTGCATCTAGGAGTATCAGGCTCTAACTGGCTCACCCTATTTTCCTTTTCCTTTTCCAGCGTAGGTTTGGCTAACTGGTTACTTATAGGGGATACAAGCTGCATGCTGATCCAAGTAACTTTCAATCCCGCTACTATTAGCCAACCAGAATCTTAACAGCTAATAGGATTATAAATAAAAGATTACTGTGTCTACTATCTGTTTTTTTAGAGAGTAATAATGTATCTGCATTGACCAAATGAAATTTTTTCCTCATTTCTGAGTATGTCCTCTGTTAACTTGAGAAGGAGATATATTTAACTCGAGATTTGAATAATGTTATTCAATAATAACACGGTGGCCTTCGTGTTCACATGTGTTTGCAGTCAGTGTTCAGTGTTTGGTTATAACAATTTATGTCCAAGTAGAATAGCATCATGCCTGGATGTAATTAGTTTGAAAGAAGTAGTTGCAGACATTTCTAACACCAAAAACCTTGTAGAGGTCATATAGATTTGAGGAACAAAATAGTTATGACGCTAGAGTATGATTTTCACGAATAAGTTCTAGTTTAATGAGAATTTATTTTTTTGGGGCTTCATGGTTCAGCAGGCGTGGAAACTTTGCTAAGGGGCCCTGAATGTTCTTTTCAATCTTTTTTCCTTCCCCGGTTTCCTAGAAGAAAGTGAAAGAGGTTACAGATTGAGCCATAGATTATTAATCTGGGGGTTTGAAATCATGTATATTCAATTTAACGTAGCAGCCAATAATATTCTCTTGAACGCATATTGTTTCTTGGTCCTCTCTATACTATTGTATCTTCTAATTTATTTTCTCAAAGATGATTTGCTATTGTGTGCGCCGCAGGTATTTATGGTTAGCAGTTAGGAACAGAACTTGATGGCGTTCTACAAGGGAATCGGGGCATCACACAACTTTTGAAACCTTTGGATATATAGAAGGTTTCTGTGTAAAGATTTATAGCAGGGAAGAGATTCCCATATTATAGATTATATATATACATATTCTTGTTTCTCTTCATTAAACTGGCATCCCGAACTGGTGCCAACATCTTGCATGATGAAACTTACAGAGACGAATATGCTTTTTGTTGGTGCGAAATGTTGGTTTGGTTTATGAGAGCAATAGTTGTAGCTTATGCTTGCTTTTTATTAAACACTGTATAGCTATACAATATTATTCTTGCAGGTAAACTTGAGTAAAATGTATTCAGTTGTAGCATATCATTTTCCCTATTTTCGAATATTGCAACTCTATGGAACGTAAACCTAAAAACCCTTATCTTGTTTGAATGAACTTTAAGAAGAAGAAGAAGAAAGTAAGAGGCCATGAGGATTTTCCATACATTGCAGAGCCAAATATGTTCAAAATCATTTCAAATTGAACATGAAAATATAGATCCCGACTCTATAGTAGCTAATAAGTAGTATGTGACCAGAGAGATCACATTTTGTTCATGGAAATTGAGTAATGACTTGAAATACGGCAACTGTTTACCGCAATTTACAATATTCTAAGATATAAAAGCTTCTCTGGGTACCCTCTTTCACCGTGTCTTTTTCATCTTTATTAATATAATATTTATATTATAAGCACTAAACATTAACTTAATTATGACTACGTTCATGTCTAAACTTGAAGCGAAATATAAAGTCTTGAAGCAAGAATTCCTCTGCCTCTCTTCACCTCCAACCCTAACGACTTGCCAATCTCAATCCTGTAAGAAGAGTTCAAGAAAGAAAAATAAGTACTTAGCATTTGAAATTAAGTGAAAAACATCAATAATCATGAACGTCGATCCATTCGTGGAAAAAAGTTCCGGGCCAGCAATCTTCTATGCTCCTTCCTAGGAAAACTCTGTACTATATAATTCCGTGGGCAAGGACTCTGTACTATTTATTTGTTAGGAGTAATTATCAACAATCTTGTGTAGGAGATCTTACCAACGCCATAGCTCTAATTTGAGTTAGATCGTTAAAGAGGCGTTCTTCGTGAATTTCGAGGATGGTCAAGATGTTAGGGTACAATTTTGCAATCAACCCAACCATTTAAAACATAAAACGAACTTTCACTAGACAGTGCCAAAGTCCAATTAATTTCCTTGAAAAGTCATATACATACCTTAGGGAAGATCCACAAAAGTAAATAATTCATTGGTTGATCTAGAATTGAAAGACCCTTAGGGTTAACAATATATTTTTTTTTAAGACTAAAGGCTCCTTCTTAAAGGTTAGCCTTATTAAGAATAAAGTCCAACCCCTTATATGTCTATTAGTATTTTTATACTCAGTTGATATGAGATTTTACCGTTAACATGTTTATTCAAGATGGTAACTTGTTTGAGAACATCAATCTTGAAATCTAAATATTTGTTTGAGTTTTAAACGGATCGAATTGCTTATCTGAACATAATGAGTTCTAATATCATCTTAAAACTTGAAGTCTATCTTAAAAGGTTCATCTCGTTTAGAGGAATAACTGAATCTTCAGCCTCAGCTATACTATATTAAAAGTCGATGTTCCATCTTAAGATAGCAATCTTATTAAGAAGAATAGCTCATGTGTGTATAATTTATGTGATGTGAGATTCTATTAATAAATTTCCTACCACAACTGTTTGTAGAAGTTCCTTGTTAGGTTATTCAGACCATTAGCAAAATTGAAACCTAAATATAATAACTGCAAACAGACACATGCACTGATGCACACGCATAATGTCATACAAGAACAATGCAGGAAAAAGAGAACCAGATACCCCATTAGAATGAACAAGAGATTATACAAGTAAATGAGTTCTAACATTGCACTTGGCGTTACTATATTCCTACATTTCGATGAAATAAATGTTATCTCAAGGCAATCTAAACAACTTGTATATGTTGAGAAATTTAGTTATCAAATTATATATTTGAGTCTTGATTGGATTTGTTTTTCTGCAAAAGTCTAAGCCAATAATATATGGTAACGAGACTAGAACTCAAGACTTGTGTTACACGATAAAACGAATTGATTTGAGTTTACTTTTCTTTATTTATCCTATACATTGTTGTTGAATTCAAGATAGCAATATTAAGGCTTGGGTTCCATCTTAAAATGTCAAGTTTATTAAGAGAAGTAGTCAAAATACTTCTAAGTTGATTTATGTTTTTGTCTTTATTCGATGTAAGATCTTATCTCTTAACATGTTTCTCAAGATGGTGGCTCGATTGAGCAAACTAATCTTGAAATTCGTGTGTTCATTTTTTAAGTCTTAGTCGAATCCAATTGCTCGTTGGAGCTTAATGAGCACTGATACCATATTAAGAGTTGTGGTTCCATCAAAGGTCAACATTATTAAAAGAATTAGCAAAAATCCTTATAAGTTGGTCTATGTTTTCATCTTTATTCGATTTGAAATTTTATCCATTGATAAGCAAACATGTCACAAAAACTTGAGCTTTATCTCGATCTTATTGCATCAAATAATTGAGCTCTTAATGGTATAAAGATGCTCTCAAGTAATGCAATAATTAAACTAATGATAAGGAATTTGTGGGGGACAAAGTTATAATATATTTATGTTATAGAACTGGGGCCTATGAACCAGTGGGTGAGATAGCAAGATTACATTTTCTAATTGAAATCTCATGGATTCAATTAAATCTCGTGGAATCTCATCATTAGAAGAATCTAAACATGACAAATTTCTAGATTTTGGAAATATCTATCAAATAACATGATTGGGCAAATGAGGAAGAATTCCTATCAAGGCCTTGATTAGAGAATATGATCACAGATTTTTAACTGATTATTGAGGAAGTAATTAACTCATCAAGCTCTCCAAATAATTTAGAAGAAAAAGGACTTTGGTGGTACAAAGACACAAGAATGTGATGCTTTTTGTTTACTAAAGGGTGGATTGGTTCGAGAATAGATGTTTGTTTTGGGTGGGTTGGGTTCACGAGTGTGATCAAGATAATGAAATGCAGTTCTTCAAACAAAATGGATTAGTCCTCACCGAGAGTGGAGCAGTACAAAGAGTTTCTTGGGTTAATCACATCTAAAAACTCAAAGTTGTTACACAAGAACACATATTCATGTAATCTTGTCATCAACATAACGTTCATGTGCAAGTCAGATTCATTTTTTATCAAATGTTTGACATGTATACAATTTTTGTAAATGAGAAATAACAACACTTAGAATCGAGTCTTTTGCCTCACTCTAGTATTATGCTAACTATTTCATCTAAAAGTTTAAATATTTAGAGAAAAATAACTAAATTTTTTATTCAACACTTTGAACACAAGTTCGAGACAAGAACATTCATCTAGGGGATAGCACTTAGTTGGAAACGGTCTTAATTGATAGCAAAAGGCCATCAACGTAAAGTGGGACGATTTGTCCTTGAGATAGATGACGTGAGAAATAAGATTTTTTTTTAATTTAAAAAAAAAAATTTTGGGAAAAGGTCGAGCAAAATGGAACTAGGTGTCTTGGTTGGACCAAGGAAATGATACCAACCCAATCACCATTTTAAACAAGCAGACCTAGATCACTTAAGATTAGTTAATCTTGATGGTTCCAAACAAAATAAGTTGGGATCGACTACAAGTACTGTATGAAATCTTCGATTTTATCCTCTAAACCTATTAATAGGGCATGTGAGGGAACCAACAAGTTGACTCAGCAAAATCAGTACCATATGGAAGAGGAATAAAAACATTATTCTCCACCCTCCACATGTTCCTCTCCCAATTCTTTTATACTGACACTTCCATATTTCATTATCATTTCTTTCAGCCCAAATGAAATCATAATGAAATGCACTAAGGACTCCTAACGTCTTGTTAGCTAAGATGGATCGAATAATATTTGAAATTATTAAAGATCGACCACATACAAAAAATGAGTTTCGCCCTTGAAACTCGTCTACAGCACTGCCGACTTTCAAGCTCGTCAGTGTTTTTGTGCACACATGAGAGAGAAAGATTACTGACCAGTGAATTTTTGCAAAAAATTGCACAAATTTGAGCTAATATAGGTCCATAACGTACATCTGTCTGTAGGTTACAATAAAAGTTTTTTTTTTTTTTTTAATGCAAGACACCATTAAATACAGACATCGGTTAGGACAAACAATTTAGCCATGAACAGAAATCTGGCAAGTCAAATAATTATATACGTACTAGGTACAAATTCAAGAAATGATTGTCTTGGATTTAATGGTGCATGATTATTTATTGAAGAAGAAAGCTTTTGTATGTATTCTAAATGATTCATAATATTATTGTATTCATTGTGCATAAATAACGGATACCTCAAGTTGTATAAAACATACAGACAGGATGACACACTACAAAATCATTCATGGGGCACAAAATCTTCCCGAATCCCAAAATAGGACAAAAAAAAAATGAAAACAAGTGAAAAGGGAAACATATTCTATCAGAGATCAAATAAACAGAAATTAAATAGTATAAGAGAGTTTTGAAAAATTACACAGTGATCTATCTCAAACTGCTTAAACTTTAAGATGAGGTGATTAATTATGAAAGAAAGACACTGTATTCATCTTCAAGTATTGCTACTACCCATTTATGGAAACTACGCACGGTCACGCTTTTGATCGAAAAATGAATCCGATCTTAAAATTAGTGGACATTTTGAAAATAAGATTTATATAAATATATGTGATCCGTTTTTAAAAGCTTAAGTCGTTGACAGAGAGCTAGAGCGGGAGAAAGAACTAGCTATAAAAACAGTCCTTAATAACTACTACAAAAAGTACTAGCTGCTGGTTCTATAAAAAATAATCTATGGGATTAGGGTTTTTGGTATGTGGATCTAGGGTTTCTTGGTAGTGTATATATAACAGAGAATATACGATTGACTTTGTCATGTGGTCCTGATCAAGAAAATCTATTTTTTGATGTGCCCATCATTTTTTAATTTTCATTTTTCCTATGAAATTAACTGTTTCTTATCCTTAAATAGAACAGAAATCTAACAATAAAACCTCACAAACAGGAAAGCATAAATTCACTTACCATTTTTTATCTTCAGACATCCTTAAAATCAGCTAACTGGATTATTGCTTGGATTAATGTTTAGCTGCTCCTCTTGTGCCTTGTGTGGATTGATAATTTTCTTCTTTTTCTTCTTCTTCTTGTATGGAATTCCTCTAGCCTTAGCTTGACACTCCTTCACTTTCCTCAAATACATACGGATTGATCCATTCCCAAAGGGGTTCGACTCCGGTGATCCACCATGTTCTTCGTAAGCGGCTCTTAGCCGTCCGATCAGTGCATCAAGGCTACCCCAAGCTTGCTTAAGAGGACAAGTGCAAGGTGCAGGAGGATCAGGATGTCCAAAAAACACACAGCCTTGTAAATGAACCTTAGTTTTTCCAAACTGATCCAGGTACTGGAGAAATTCAAGAACATGGTTGCAATTGCACTGTGAAACTGCTACTGGAGGTCTTTGATTCTTTAAGTACTGTCCAAAAGTGTTCCAATCCCTCCTCTTTTGAGACTCATATCTGCTTAGAGGCGGTGCCGGTTGGGGCTGCTGCTCGCCGCTGGATCTAATCGATCCTTCTGCAACGTCGTTGGACATCATCGTTGCAGAAGAATTCATGTTTCCACCCTAAATTTATAGCTCAGTTAATTCTAGACAATTTTTGGCAATAAATGGGTGAAAGAAATGGGGAAGAAACTTGAAAGAAAATGGAATGGTTCAGTGGAGAAAGATGAACATCACATCTTCGGTCTATTGAGTAGACATTATATGGGCCCTTGGAGGTGCGTTTGTTCCACCTTTATTTTTCTTCTCTCTCTCTCTATATCTATCTATCTATATATATAGATAGATCTCACAAGCACTCATTTTCAAATTTCTCTTTTTAATACACTAATATAGTATTACTTTTCAAATTATAATCCATTATTATGAAATGGATCATAAGTAAAATTATTACTATGGTCATTAGCGTTATTCAACAACTTAAAATTAGCCGTGAATTAATAACAGGTTACACAAATTAGCATGTTTCAACGAGGTTCATATGGTTTCTTTGTTTCATGTTTCGCTATTATTATAATTTCATTATAATTTAAAATTAAAAGTCAAAAATTAATATTAATCAATATATTCATAACAATTACACCCTTATTTTCTATACATTTCACGAGACTCGCTCCTCATTTTCGTTATGATCCCATTATAATTTCTCTCAAACATAAAATTTAGGTCACATAATCGTTCACAACATTTATATTGATATATTTGGAAGTATTTTCTGCAAATCTGCCAAAGACAGAAATTTTACTGGTAAGAAAGAAAACAAAACTTTAGAAGAGACGTGTCAACCTTACTTTAAAAAGTACAAAAATTTCTCAATAACTCATCGTTTTTATTTTCACGATTTCAATGAAAAGACTGGCTGCTATGGAAAATGCTAAAAGATTTTAGTATTTTTTATCTTGAAGTCATTTTTGTCAAAATGTTTCTAGAGAAACAGTATCAGAGTCAACCAGAAACTGGTGAAGCACTCAAATCCGTATTTGATTTTGACATTCAATGGTTTACACATTATTTAAGTCACGATCATTACTCATGAAGCATTATCAACCTACACTAATTAAATTTATCCCTAATCTAACGCTAATTATATATATTGGTTGGCCATTGGTGTATCTTTCTTACTAAATATACATAATACAAAGTTCTATTATTAAAGAATTATGATCAAATATTTTTGTGAAATTGTTTTTCTTTTATTTATGAGAATAACTATGTCATCATCTAGGGCGCAACAGTAGCAGCACAAAATGTGTATTACTTTTCTACGGTTACGTTTCTTTTTTTTTTTCTTTTGTCAATACTAGTACCAAACCCCATCGGCTTCACATTTTCGCAACTATCAACTCTCATTGACAAGGACAACATATTATCGCTAAAAGTTAGACTATACAAGGCTTAGTCCGAGCTCAATATTGAAAGGTCGAAAGTAAAAGCGTTGATTGCTTTGAATGGAAAACCTGGATGTATTACGGTTCACTTCATTCTACTATGGTGACTCCAGTCCCAAGCATTGGCGCAGCCAGGATTCTCGGGAAACAATTGTTGAAGTGGCAAAATATACGTATTATGTATTTACTAAAAACTTTAAAATTTATAAGATTCAAAAAAATTCAAAATATTGTAGGGACGGTCGTCTGCCACGCCCCCCTTGTGGCTCCTCCACGGGCCCTGAGCATATTTACCAGAAGAACCATGGGATGTACGAAAATATGTATGATTATGAAAACATAGCTTGCTGATGTTATTAAGGTTGTCGAATATAAATGGAAATACTATTCCCACTTTTGTTGCATTTCGGTTGTGGGTTATGGTGGATTTTTTTCTTGTGGTAGAAGTAATAATTATCAACTAATCTTGTTTTAGTATTATATTCTTGTGTAGCTTGCATTGGATCTTACCTAAATTAATTAATGTTAGTTTACATTAATTAAGAAATCTTGTTCCTATGGTCTTGATTAGAAAATAGTATCCAGGTACCTACTAAAAGAATCTACAATAATAGAGACATGTTCTCTATTTTCGAAAATAAAATGAAGTCTTTTGTTTTTTATCTTCTCCTACCATTTTTTTATTAAAATTAAATGTTTATTGATTTTACTACCAACTTATCACAACTCATGATTCCTTTACAAATTTTTAAAAATATTTTCAAAAACAAAATTATCCAATTGTTTTATACCAATGCTATGACAAGTGCATCGATCCTAAAAAAAGTCCGAAATCAAATCAATTTACACGTTAAAAATTGAAAGTTAAAACCCATTAAAAGAGTCTCCGGACCGATAAGTTCACCTAGAAATCAGGTGAAATAGAACCGATTTTAACCCTTCATTTTGTTTGGGAGAAGGGGGGGGGGGGGGGGGGGCCAAA
>CAIGRM010034215.1:0-10028 GCA_903798335.1 Fraxinus albicans | reverse complement strand
TAAAATAACCACTTACAGCGCGGACAACTAAACTGCGTCGTTCAGAGTGAGACGATCGGGAGGAGAGGGAGCGAGGCACATGGGATACAAAGGGTTTTCGGAATCCGGAAAATGAAGACGGGACGGAAAGGGATTGAGCAGAAAAAGCTTTAAATGAAACGAATTTGGAGGAAATGCAAGCCTTGGGATTGGAATTGGGTTTGGAAGAGAGAAGAGCAGCGGTTGAAGTTGCAGCAGTAGAGGCCATAGTCGTTGATTGATAGCTCTCAAAATTGCTTCCGGGTCTCAAAATGATGAATCTGGAGAGTGGTAATAGTGGCTGGTGAGAAGATAAGTAGTAGAATATTCGAGAGGGTTCTCTTTGTATTTTCTAAAAATTTAAGTGGAAATTGTAAGAAATATCTAGGCGTTGTATGGGAGGGATTAAAATCAGATTAAAATTAAAAATATAGCCGTTATTGTTGACTTTTATTAGACGAGTGGGACCCAATAACGGCCATATTTTCAATTTTAATTGGTTTTTAATCCCTCCCGAACGAGAATTTCGTCGGGTCACTCGCAGAAATGACAACTTTTAAAAATCCTTACAAAAATGGTCATTTTGATATATTTTAGACCAAAACATTCATGGTCAACAATTTATGATTCCATTCGAGGACAATAAAATGGATATTTTGCAAAAAAAATATTGGTTGATGAAATCTTGACACATAACATGCTCTATTTATTGCAAATGACAAGATGTCAAATCGCAATTAATGCTATTTTTTGCATTAACACAGAAATGTCGAGAACGACATTTTCAAGTATAGAGAAATGTCATGTTTGAAATGAAATGTCATTCTAGACATTTAATATGTCGAGATTTAATGCTATTTTTTGCATTGACACAGAATTTCAAGTGTAGAGAACTGTAATGTTTGAAATGAAATGTTCTTCTAGACATTTAATATGTCGACAATGACTTTTTGAAATGTCGAGAACATTTAACATTGTGATTTGACGTATATACTATTGAAATATAAAATGAGATTCAAATGTTGAAAATGACATTTTAAATGTCGAGAATACGTAGAGATTCAAATGTCCTTTTTTTTCATTAAGGGCATAATAGACAATTTAGTATTAAATTTGAAAATTGGACAATTTTCAACTCACACCCTTAATTGTGGACATTCGTGAAAATACCTCAAAATTTAATAATATTTTTCATCAAAAGTTAGCCCTTATAATTTATTTATCTTCCTCTTTTTATTAATCACACATTTTTCAATAAAATAATATTATACATAAATATAAAATAATTTTGTTTAACCGCGCATTTTTAAGAAAAATATATTCCAAAAATTATAATATCAAATAATGACAAATAAGAGGGACCAGATTGGTTAAGGGAGTTGATCTTTTTAAGCCCATATTAGACAATCAGTTTTTTATTTTATTTTATTTTTATTTTTTTTGTGGAAAATGAAGTTTTAAATAGTAATTTTTAGAAAATTGTATGGTTAAAAAGCAATGAAAAGATTTGACGTTACGTGTATAATATTTTATTGTGTGAATGCGTAATTAAAAATGAGTACGTGGAAAAAAGAGTTTGAAAATTGTATGGTTAAAAAGCAGTGAAAAGATTTGAGTTACGTGTATAATATTTTATTGTATGAATGTGTAATTAAAAACGAGTACGCAGAAAAAGGAGTTTGAAAATTGTATGGTTATAAAACAGTGAAAAGATTTGATGTTACGTATATAATATTTTATTGTGTGAATGTTTAATTAAAAACGAATAGGAAGAAAAAGGAGTTTGAAAAAATGATTGTTAAACAGGTGGTAAGGGAAAACATAAATTGATGTTTGGGCTCCATTTTTATAAAATCTCCTTTGTTCAATATTTATTTTCAATCATACATTCTCCTATAAATAGTTTTACACGTAAATTGAAATTTTTTTTTTATTTTTTAACAAAATATTCTCTAATTTTTTACTATTTCAAAATACATCCTCTTGAAAAAATGAAGCACAAACAAGGGCTTTAACTTGTCTAACTGGAAAGAGTCACGAAAACACAAATGTTTGACTTTTAAAAAAAAGGGCACTTCAATGACGAGACGTTATGACACCGATCAATGTCAGATGTTGATCGTTTATGGATTGCTAATAATGTATTGGCATGTTTGCTAAGATAAATTGAATCATATTTTACCCATGTTTGGTCTAACTTAAAATTTTGGAAAAAAATAAAAATAAAAATCAAAGTTATCAATTAATTTTAATTATATATTTCATAGAAATTCATAACTTTTCAATTACACATTCATTAACTTTTATTAAAATTTGCTAAAAATCTGATTTCTAGCTACACAAAAAATGGACTACTAAAATGTAAAGATGGGATGTAAATGTTGTGTTTTGAAGGTTGGTGAACAAAGTGCATAACGAGTCAAAGGTTGGGACCTCAATTGCTATTTCCTGTGAACTAAACTTGTGCGGGTAAAAACATAATAACCCCATAAACTAAGGACCAATTAGCAAAAACGAGAATTATTTGTGTCAGTTCTCTCATTTTCTCTCCCTTCCCTCCACATCTATCCGAACCAAAATTCCCTCCCTTCCCTCGTTTTCTACTCCACCCCCTTCCCCCGTCACCCACCCACCCCATCCCCCCACCCTCACACAGACACACACATTCACCATTATAAAATCTCAAACCCTCATTTTCCCTCTCTCTTGTAATCTAAAACCCTAAAATTGCCGGCCAACTTTATTTGTTTGAATGCATTAATTCAATTAACTATTTTTGTTAAAGAGTAATGGCTGGGCCAGGAGCTTCGACCGGCGACTCGGGGGTAAAAGGGCAGACCGTCCAGGCACCACCGACGTCGATCCGGCGGCATCTACCGTTCGCGTCGATGAAGCCGCCGTTCTTTCCCCCTAATGACTACCACCGCTTCTCGACGCCGGGCCGTATCCCGGCCTCCGATCACCCATCGGAAGTTGTTGTGGTTAAGTCTCCTGTGGGTTTCGAATACTATTAGCTTATTCAACTTAATTTGCTGCTTTTTATGTTTTTATGTTGGATTTGTTTTTACTGTGTTATTAGTTTTTAGGTGGGGTTTTATTGAATTCTCTAATTAAATGTAATTTGTTCACGCTTATTTAGCGTACAGTTATCTATACTTATAATCATGACGTTCATAGACAAGTCTTTATACAAATAATAAAAGAAAAAAATTATCATTCATCAGTTGAGGGGGAATTCTACAATTTATCCGTCACAACCTATGTTTTATTAAATTCCGCATGAATTGGGCAAGCTCTTGGATGTTCTAGTATTTCGAACTGTAGGTATCTGTTAATGGTATCAATATTTGTCATATATTGAGAGAAAACTTTGTTGACACAGCATGGTAAGTCTACTAATATACTGCAACAAACACTATCACGTAAATGAAATTTATTCGTATCTTACAGAGTGAAAGTGCACTAGCTTATGTATGTCGTTTAATAATTAGATGATTATGTCGCATGAGAAACCAGACAGTTTTGGTATAAATATAATTTTGAAATTATTTTATTTACTTTCTATTTTGGATGCTGATACCAATTTTCCTGATACATTGGGCCGTTCAGCCTCCGAAGTGGAAGAATGGGCATGCAAACAATGAGGTTGAGCCTGGTCAATGGGCGACGAGTCCTGGATGCAACAATATGGCTAATAGTCCCTTCAGCACACCTGTTTCTGGAAAAGGAGGAAGGGCAAGTGGTCGGTCTAAGGTCACAAAAAACAATAGATCTGTGCCTTCAACTCCTGTCACCAGTGTTGGTGAGATGAATTTTCCTTGAATCATCCTTGTTAATTGATTGTCGACTTTCGCAGGAGCATATTTCTTTGAACGACTGTTAGTGAATTAGGAAAAAACTTTATTTTCAAAAACAAATAATAACATTGCTTACATTTTTTTCCTAAAATGTACACGGTTTCTTTAGTATATAAAACAACTAATGCATTCAGTGGGTGAATTTGCAGATGCTCCATCTCCTCTCACTCCGGCTGGAAGCTGCCGCTATGATAGCTCCTTGAGTACTGATCTTACTTTCCATTTTGGATTAGCTTTTCAGGCTTTAGTTGTCAAAAGTTATTGGTTATGTGCTGATATTTCTATGGATTGTCTCAGGTCTTTTGACAAAAAAATTCATTAACTTGATAAAGTGTGCAGAAGATGGTGAACTTGATTTAAACAAAGCTGCTGACACTTTGCAGGTGATCTATCTGCTGGATGATTATGCACATTTTTTGAGTTTCAGAAATTTTAATTGAAATTCTGGTGGTACAGGTTCAGAAGAGAAGGATATATGACATAACAAATGTCCTTGAAGGAATTGGTCTTATTGAAAAGAAGCTTAAGAACAGAATCCGCTGGAAGTATGCCTATTTTGCATTTAGAAAATACATGATGACATACTGTTACCCTGCATATGACTTTCAATATCATAGTGGTATTTGAAGTTTTGAACTTAAATGAGAATTTATTTACTTGTTAGGGGACTCGATCCTTCAAAACCTGAAGAAATGCAGAATGATGCCACTCTTTTGCTGGTATGTGGAGAAGAAATGCTAAACCTCGTATTATTAGTGTTCTTGTACTTCTTTTTCTTTATATTCTCTACAGAATTGAACTCGTAATGGACTTGTTATATAGACACATTTTGGTATTGATTTTTCTATTCTCAACTACCTTTTTAATTGAAGATTTACTTTTTAAATGTCATATTTTCATTTGTTCATATATGAATCATTACTAGTGAGGCTTCAAAATAAAAAAATAAAAATGATTAGTAGTGTCATTTATTTTTGCTTCCATCCACAGGCAGAATTTGAGAACCTTTCCATGGAAGAAAAAAGATTTGATGAGCGAATAAGGTTAATAAGTTCTCATTTCTAAGAATAAATGCTGCTATTGCAAATCGTTGTTTATGCTGATCCTTCAGAATGTTACAGGGAGATGCAAGAAAAGCTGAGGGACTTGAGTGAAGATGAAAACAATCAAAAGTATTCTCTGTGGTCTCCTTGATTATAGTATTTATCTGAGTTAAAAGAATTCTTCTGTTCACTAATTACACTGTTCCACTAACTGTTGCAGATGGCTTTTTGTAACTGAAGATGATATCAAAGGCTTACCTTGTTTCCAGGTGCGAGCTTTTGTAGTGTCTATATGTGACAGTATTCATGTATTAATATGATGGCAGGTAGAAGAAATAGGTGAATGTAAATCCTATGATAATTACACTGTCAATCAATTATGTTCAAAACTCTTGGGTAATTAACTTCTCAAACCTTGTGTATGACAGAATGAAACCCTGATAGCAATTAAAGCTCCACATGGAACTACCCTTGAAGTTCCAGACCCTGATGAGGTAAATCAAGTAAAAGAGGCTTTTTTTGACCTTTATTATGGCTGTTCTGATAGTTTCAGTTTATTCAATTTTTTTTCTGGTATACAGGCCGTTGACTATCCGCAGAGGAGATATAGAATAATACTCAGAAGTACAATGGGTCCTATTGATGTTTACCTTGTCAGGTATCCAAAGAAAATTTTGCTTGCCCCCTTTGTAGTCCAAAGATGTTTATCTATAAGTTTCCACCTTTATAAACTTCTTTCATCTCGATTTCAGTCAGTTTGAAGAGAAGTTTGAAGAGCTGAGTGGTGTTGAACAACAAACAAGCTTCCCCCCTACACCTAGTTCTGTTTCAAACGGAAATCTAGCAATAGAAAGAGCCTCTGTAACAAACAGTGCAACGGGCATTGAAGTTCAGACACAAGAGAGTCAGACTATGAGCTCCAATTATAGTGTCTCTCAAGAGTATTCTGGTGGAATGACGAAGATTGTTCCTTCAAACATTGATGTAAGTGTAATCATTCTGAATGAAACATTTGATTGTTAAGAACTTTATACAAGAGAATTCAACAGCAAACTAAAAGAACAGTTGTTTACCTGGTACTTGCTCATTTTCAAAGAATATGTTGTTACCTTGTAATAAGTTGCAACTCAAGGGTATTATCATTCAAATTTATGATTCTTAAGGCCTTTCGGTGGCCATGATCCTGTGTAATTTAACTTTTCAAAGCTATAATGGCCTCCCAAAAAGTTTCAGCAATAACAAAGACATAGATTGCATTACATTACTTGCAGAGGAGATGAAGTGGAAGACGAGGATAGCCAGTATACTTCATCTTTATTTCTTATGTTCTTACAATATGTTTTTCTCTTTACACTTATCATCTCCATCCATGTTACCGCATTGCAAGTTTTTCATTATTAGCCCCCAATAATTAATTGCAACTTATGTGGTCTACCAATTTACCACTATTTTCATGGATCTTTCAGAGGTTTATTAATCAAACTTGTGCCCATTTACTTCTGCAATTTGTTTATGGAAGAATATGTATTCAATCTGAAGGGTAATGATTTGGTTGTTGCAGAATGATGCAGACTATTGGCTTTTATCAGATGCAGAAGTTAGCATCACAGACATGTGGAAGACTGATTGTATACTTCTGCAGTTGCTAATTTTAGTTTCTGTATTTTTTTTCCCCTAGACCTTGTCTGAATTTTTAATTCATCGACTTCTAATGCAGCAGCTTTGGAATGGAATGGAGTAAATATGCTTCATGAGGAGTTTGAAATGGCTACTATTGGCATGCCAAGGCCAGAGACTCCACCATCCGGCATTGCTAATGTTCCTCCTCCTGTTGTTAATTTGCCTCCGAGGTGATTTCCGTGGTTTGATTAATCGGAAAAACGGACGCACGTTAAGAAGTCATTGTCATTAGTTCTTGCTCGATCCACTGGGACTCTTTACAGTCTCTGAAGACTCGGGTTTACTGTGCAATGAACTGCGAAAAGAGGGACATGCAAGGAACCAATTAAGAGGCGAGGTATTGGAAGCTATGTAATCCTTTGAATCAGTGGTAAATAAATATTAAAAGTTTTTATAATTCTGGTGCAATGTCATGGATATCTGAAAGGAAAGGAGAACACCGCAGGCAAATTGCAAAAGCAACACTTGTAAACAGGTCCGAAATTATTTGTATTACTTAGATTTATTTGCAACTTTTTCTGCAAATCTGAGAATTAGAAAATAAAAACATGGGTTGAAGATAGCATGGCAATGTGGTTTGGTAAATTTGACATTAATTCAGTGGTCACAAGTGAGGTATTTTATATTATCGAGCTGTCTCTAGGCGTCGGGGATGAAATTCTAAATGTTGTAATCGTCGACTAAATGATTGATGTAACTACAAATAATTGTACCACGTTTAACTAAATTTACTAACTTTAATTTACCATAAACATGATGCATTTTTGATGAAAAACTGTTTCAGAAAAATTGGAGCATCTGCAGTTTTATTATGGATTTTCATAATCTAAAATGGCAAGTCAAGACTCAAGATTGAATTTTCCAAATTTAAATTCAAAGTCAAAGATAATACCTTTGGACTGAGTTTCTGAAGATGAATCTGTCTTAAAATGAATAGTCTATGATATTATTTCAAAATAATTGGATTAGATTATTTCTCTCAATTAATAATCTTGCAATTAATGAAAGCAACAAAGAGGATACTTATCACTCTTCAAATGTATAAGTCCTATGTTAAGCTACTTTATTTGAGTTATTCTTTTATAACAGATTAAATTTGCCTAATGGGACCTACACATAAACTAAGCCCCTGTTTGTTAGAGATTAAAATCAGATTTTTAATATATTTTGATAAAAGTTGATGAAATGTATGGTTGAAAAGTTGTGGGTCCCTTGAAATGTTTGATTAAAATTAATTGTTGACTTTGACTGGAGATTTTTATTGAATTTTAATTCATACCAAACAAGGGCTAAAATAAGTGATTTTTTCAAATAAGTAACATCGCACATGGGCGAATTTCAAATAATGTGTGCGAATAAAAAAATATGTTTGACAAGATTAAGCTTTATCTAACACCTCCGGCCATTAACCTTCATTATAATAATAATAATTATAAATAAATAAATCTTGAAAAGAGGTTTCTTAGAAATGAAATTAAAAAAAAATATATTATTATTGGGGAATTTACAACTCAAGATAATGCAAAATCTGACTCGTAAAAGTTAAGAGTGCGACATCATTTTCATAATAATGTTCCCTCAACTCCAAATAATTTTTTAAGTCACTTTCTACATGGATAGGATAACACTCTATCTTAGTTTAATAATCAAATAGCATTTTCAGTGGCAAAATTATCAATAGAATTGAATAATCCAATCCATACAGCACGTTGTTGTTAAATTCAAAGCCCTTGGCCCGACCATGCTTTGGCATGTAACTTCGTCTCAATTTTTCCGCTAAAATTAGAAATGGAAACTGAGGAGAGTTATTGGTTTGATTATAACGTTCATGTGCTAATAACACTTATGGTGTGTTTGATTGTCAATATTTTTAATGAAAAATGTGTTTTTTGAATCCATCTAAATTTTTATTTTTGTACTGTTTGATTGACATTTTTTTTCATGGAAAACATTTTCATACTTTTCCTCAAAATCAAGGAAAATATTTTCTTTAGGGTTAGTAAGATTTTATTTTTCAGAAAATTCACTCTCTCTCTCTCTCTCTCTCTCTTATATCCATTTTTTCTCATCTACCCACCAATAAAAAATGAATAAGTGTAACATTTTCTAAATTGAAAACTAAATCAATCAAACACATTTAATTAATAATTTACATACAAATAAGTGTTAGGCAATTCAATTGCCTAGAATTTAATTTTATACTCGCAATCAAATGCACCATTAACGAATACTTGAACGAGAGAATAGAGGTTACCCAATAGTTGTTTTGGTTATAACAATATCAACTCTTAGCAATCGTAAATGTCCTACAAATAACAACTTTTATTTTTTTTGTCTGAATTAAGAGAATGTATAATTGCATTTAAAGTAACTTTTTATTAAAGAAAGGTAAGGCCCCATTCGATTGCAACGAATTCCATGTGAAATGTCACATTCGAGAAAAAAACGAATTTCACTTTAACCGTTTGATTGCAATGAGGAAATGAAAATCGAATTCCAAAATACAACAACTTTAAATTACATTTTATTTATTTTCATAAAAAGGAATTTTTATAAGTTTGGTGAATTTTTATTTTTCAACTAAAATGAAATTGAAATTTTTTTTCCATCTTTGTCCAGCAAACGGACCCTAAATTTCATTGGTAAAAATTTCGTCACACAAATGATATAAATACGGCTAAACACACTTTGTGTTAGTTGGTCACTTGATCCGAACTGTTTTATAGTTGTACAAGTTTCAACCAACTTTTATGAACAGTGGAGGAATCTCTAATGAGGATATTATGGACATTTTAAAGATTTTTTTATAAGTGGGTCCCTGATTATTTTTTGTGTATTGACTTGACAAGTTGCATGTCAAAGCGTGCAAAGATTGACTGAATTTTCAACTTTAACATGCAATTTTAATTATAAGATAACTCCGAAAAATAAGTTCAAACATCCTTATATAAACGTATATCTCTCTTAAAATTTCAAAATAAATCACATCACATGCTCGAAATCGAATTAACCAATCTAAAAAAAGAGATACGTCACGACCTATGTAAAGTAGATCACCATATTATTATCTGTTCATTTTCGTTAATAAATTTATTAAAGGAAAAAAAAAAAGAAATTCACATTAATTTACCCTAGTTGGGGCTCTGATCTACAAATGCTTCATCTCAAGCTAGTATCGACATTTATGAATTATACTCCTACTTGGACTCTCTCAGTTAGAAAAATCGAAAAAAAAAAACTTCAAATTGAAACCTTATTTGGTGAAAATTAAAATTTTAAATTAAGTTAAATCAATAATTGATTTTAATTACATTTTGTGGGATTCATAATTTTTCATCAAAATTTATTAAAAAATTGATTTTAATTTCCATTAAATAGGACCAAAATCACAATAAATTTGAATTTTTTTCTCTTAACAAAATCTTAACTT
>CAIGRM010034186.1:0-15665 GCA_903798335.1 Fraxinus albicans | reverse complement strand
AGATGATATTTTTTTTAGGGCAGTCAGCCTAATTTTCCCTTTTGTAAATAGAATCATTCTAGTCCACGTAATTACTTGAATCATACTCATACTCAAACCTTCGATTCTAGTTCGATTTTATTAATAACGGTTTTTTTAATTGTGAGTGACAATTTATATTATCTTCTCAATATTTAAAAGAAATAGAGAAAATAAAAATTATAAAAACATAGAATGAACATAAACAAAAATGCATCTGTAAAATCAACTTTATCTACAAACTTTTATGTTGTGTGTGGAGAAAACGTTAAATACTTTTTTATATAGAACATAGACTAAAATACTATCACCATTTTTTTGCAGTTAGTGCATGATTTTCTATCCCCTAGTGTACTATATCGATTAACAAGTAATAAAATAGACCTAAGATCCAGATTATCGTTCCACTAGAATTATCTGTCTAACAATTAATGTAACTATTCCTAAGTTCTATTTGAGCAAAAATAATTAAAATTGAGTTAATTTTTATCCTACATATTATAAGTCTAAAAAATGAATAAAAAAGTGCACAAGTAGCAATCACGGTTTTATTTATGCACAAAAAGTATTAGGATTCACGACTTCACTGTAATTATCTTCCTTATCTCGATTCTCAAGTTTGATTCTAAAGTCATATTTGATCGAATTCACTAATTAAATAAATTTACGTGTCTCGAGTTCAAATTATTCTTATCTAATCGAGTTGACTCACTATATCTCTATATGAATCATGATAAGACTCAACCAAATGCATTTAATAACATAGAATTAATTTATCATCACAACAATAATTAAAGTGTATATCTAATTTTTATCCAATTACCGAATTTTATTAAATGGTCTAAATATACTTTTCTGTCGGTTAGTTACAAATCTAAGATCAATAAAATAGTGATCAATTATTTCAAAGATAATAAAGCATAAAAGTAAAATCAACCCATGAAAGAAATAAGTTCAAGTATCTTGAGAGAAGATGAGAGAATTGAAATTAAAGGTTTACAACTATATTACATGCATCATTCATTCTAACTTTAGATTTATTTACACGTCATGGGAGATAAAAAAAAATAAAAGAATTAATTGAATTACATCATCGGATTTGAAGGAAGAATGAGAAAAAAATGATGATTTTGTACTAAGAATCACCTTCTAGCATGTTAAATCTTGACCTTATGGCTCATTTGGTTTGTATTTCAAATTTGAATTTATTTCAGTTTTCTGTTTTGAATGTCTATTTTAAAATTGCTAGATGCGATTGGTTTGTCATTTTGAAAAATTATTTCTCAAAACAGAAAATTATAAAACATATTTGGCATGAACTTTTGAAAATTTATTTTATTACATTTTTTCCGTGAAATTTGATTATTCAGTAAAAATAGAACAATTTTATCCGTGTTCATTTAAATATAATTTTTAGAATTTTTATGTAAATAATCATTAAGAGTTTCAACTATTTTTTCTAGAAATTTTTATATTTTTTTAGAATTTATATTTTTCAAAAATTTTATTTTTTATCTTTATATTTCATTTATTAGAATTTTATATTTTTTATTTTTAAAATTTTATTTAAACGTTTGTTTTCAATATTTCGAATGTTTTCAAAATTTTCAAAGAAAATACTCAAAACTTCAAAAATGTATTTTAAGTTCTATATTATAAATTTAACATTGTTTTCAAAAATGTATTTTCAAAAATAATATATCAAACACGTTTTCAGTGTTATATAAAACTAAAAATTGAAAATAGCTTAAAAACAACAAACCAAACGCATCCTTAGTTCTTGTTTTGTTTCTCCTTTTTTCACTAATTTTTTTTTATTGTGGAACACTTCTTCTCCTCTAAATTTGGCCTACACGAGGTCCTTCTGTAGTGACAAGAGTGCCTTGAGAGTTGTGCCGCGAGAAGGGATTAAAACGAATCAAAAGGTGAAAAAAAATAGCATTATCTTGTCAGATCGGACCGATTGTGATTTGCTTGTCTGATTAGACCCGATAAATAGGGATATCTACCAAATCACGATTTAGCCATGATTTACTTGCCACAGCTGAACCGCAATCAAGCCAAAACTATTCAACTTGTGCGATTTGGTACGATTGTCGTACGAATTTCATCATTATTTTAAGTTTTTGCAAGCTCTACAAGCTCCTTCATTCTTTAGGAATATTTCCCCTCTTATTTTCTCATCTAAACCCTCCTTTGTAGCTATAAGAGTTATATTTTAGAATCCAAGTTGGCAGAAACCACAAAATTATTAATCTCGTCTCTCTTTTGGCGCTCTACACAAAACATAAATAAATTATATTTCCACCAATCAAATCTATAATATATTAAATATTACATTAGGTGAGAATTTTTTTTTTTAGATGATTTTAACCTTACTACAATTCAATTATTTCAATAATACTTTACTTTTTATTTTTCAATATATAATAAATACTTCAAAATCATTGTCATGTTTAAATTTCATGTTATTAATTCTCAATTAATTAACATTCACATTAATCTAGACAAAAATGAATTTTGACTCAATGAATCTTGATATAAAAGAATATAGAGTTATTATAAATGAATTTATTTCTATTTATCTAGACATTTTAATGGGTGTTTAAATTCATGTATTAGCAATTAATTTTCATGTACCAAATGTAGTAGAAAAATATTGCTAATTTCTAGTATTTCATTGTTAGAAAAAATTTGAATCATAGAAATTGAGTTTTGATATTACAATTTTGTTTAATAAAACAAAAAGAAAAAGAAAAAATTAATTGCAAACATAGTTCCAAAATTTTTAAAAAGGGACAAACGAGTTCCAAATAAATTAGTAAAATGGTAATTAACACATAAAATCCCCACCTTTCACATTTATTATAAAAAAAGTCACTGCCTTTCATTTTTTAGTATTTTCACCCTTAATTATATATATTTGATTGTACAAGTCATAATTTCTATCAATTTCCATCCAATTTCTCAATTATAAAATTGTGGAATGATGAATATACCCTCCTATTTAAATATAGAATAATAAAAATAAAAATGAAGAACTAATTGCAATCATGGTCTCAAATTTTTAATAAAGTTCAAAAGAATCACAAATAAATTATTAAAAATTAATCACTTTAAAAAAATACAAATGAGTCTCAAATAAATTATTAAAAATTAGAAATTTAAAAAACTAAAAAGTGCAAAAGAGTACTAAATAAATTATTTAAAAAAAATTAGAAATTGATAAGTGCAAACGAGTCCTAAATAAATTATTAAAAAATTAGAAATAAAAATAATAATTTTTTTAATTTTTTATATTTAAGTATGAGTTTATATTCATCATTTCATAGTTTTTTATTGAAAAATTGGATGAAAATGAATAAAAATAATTGTTTAGGCAATTAAATGTGTAATTAAAAGTAAAAATGTAAGGTATAGACTTTTTTTTTCATAATAATAGTGAAATGTATGGATATTGTGTGCTAATTTCCTTTTACTAATTTATTGGAAATCAATTGCACTTTTTAAAAAAATTCAGGAATATGATTGCAAATAGTTCTTTCTCTTTTTTTTTTTTTTTTTTAATTTAAATAGAATGGTATATTAATCAATTCAAAGCTTTTAATTGAGAAAATTGATGAAAATGACCTTTTGCACAATGAAATGTTAAAATAAGGGTGAAAATGTCAAAAAATAAAAGATAATGACGTTTTCGACAGTAATAGTGAAATGTAAGAACGTTATAATTACCCTTTATGATAATGGTAATTATAAAAAATATTTAATTATTGTTTAAGAATATTGGTGTTTTTTTTTTTTTTAAAGGAATGGCTCTCTACATATTAGTATTTCAGCAAAAAGTATAATCAATTTGCTTACACTATTGAAAAAGTATAATTATATACAACTTAGTAATTTAATATCTCTTAAGTATATAATGTGTTGTTGACGAAACATGATATAATATCAATGCATCATAGAAGAAAATTAATTCATTGTAGACTTATTATTTGTATGCAAATATGTCTTTCGTTGACCATTCCTAAAGAAGCACAATTTAACAATTCTACTAATATTCAAGAAGATTGTTGCGTTGTTGTTTTCATTACAAAACGATACATCGTATTAATATTCTAATGGAATATTACTTATTCCCAAAGAGAGTAATTTATGAAATCTAATAGTTTCTAAAAACATCATAATAATACTCTTGGAAGAGCGAACATTTGTTCATTTAAAAATTTCAAAAGAATAATATGTGACCTTGCATTGCTGTTGCATATTCAACTCATGTTGCAGCTGCTACAGATGTTGTTGCTTTTGAGAAAAAACCAATTTATATCAAATATATATAAGAATATAATATTGCACGAGGAGAAGCACAAATTAACATACAATATTTTAGAAGAATATTATGCCGTTGTTCATAAAGAATCATAAAATTTTTTACACCAACGTTTTTTGAAAAATATGTTGTATCGTTATACTAGAAAAATGTCAATTATTATTGTTAAAATTTGGGTGTGACTCAAATTCCTTGTTGAAGTAATTGAAGAATTCTAAGTGAAGTGCACATCAAGAACAATTCAATTTGGAATGCTATTGAAGTCCTATGTCAAATTAAAGTTTTATTTTGGAAGCTCATTGAGAGTTGTAATTTGTTTTGGATTCAATTTTTTGATATCCTACTTCACCAACAACTCTACTGGAGGATTTGGACATTCCCTACATGTTGCATATAAATATTAGGCTGTTCAATACAATTTTATGGTGTAAGAAAATAGATTATTAGAATTATAAGATCCATTGTATTTTTTTCTCTTCTCCATTGTTCTTGGTCAATAAAATTTCTTAATTCCTCTGTCATATTCTTATCTTCATTATTCGTTTACTTGATCATATACTTCATTATTATTTGTCATATAACTTCAACATCTCAATCCTTTGATTTATTTCACAACAATTAATATCAAAGCTATTTTGGTATTTTGTTTGTTTTACAACAATTATAGTTCTCATTTCAATAGAATATTGTATAATTATTCCAGAAGAAATACAATTTTATATAGATATATATATTTTTTAAAATATTGAATTTTTATTCTGGAAGAACAAAATTTACTAAAAAAACATTGTGTTTTACTTTTAAAGAAGTATAATGTTATGTGTTTGAAATTTTTTAAATATATATATTTTAAATGGATGAATATGATGATGTTATTAATCAACATTGTCAACAAATATTGTACATATAACTTATTTCTATAACTTAAGTATTAAAAGTATTTTAAAAGTATATCGTATTGAGATGGAAGAATTGTAATTTTAATCACTACTAGTTTCATGCCCGTACAATGCACGGACTGTATTTTTTTTTTTTTTTCAAGGTAACATTAGTGTGTCAAGAGTTATGGATTTATGGGAGATTTGTGCGTTTAGGTTAGCAAAATTAACTAAATTTGATTATGTAAATTTCTATATGATTTACCCATAGAATACAGCTACGAAGCATTTGAAGAGCACAAAGAAATCAAGAAAACATTGATGTGAAATCCAATAGGAAAGTGCTACCTTTGCATCAAGTAAAGGAAAATTATAAAGTTCGGGTTAAAAATATTACCTGAATCAACATGCATACAAGATTTTTCTTAAAAGGATGTAAACGACAATAGACTGCAGATAATTAGCTGGTCTATCCAATTTGTACATGGAAAATATATTCTCTCCTTTTCACAAGTGAATACAAAATAGTAATTATACTCGTCTTATGTGTACAAGGCTACTATAAGGTAATCACAACAATAGACAAGCATGTAAGAAAATTAAATTACACTTAAAACAAGAAGAAATATAGAAAAAAGTCGAGAATTTGACAAAAGCTAATAAAGAAATTTTCGAATCATGAGAAACCGCATGTTACGATGATTTTGCCACTTGAAGGATCAAATGAAGTCTCGATTTCCATTAACGAACAGTCGCAACCTCTAACCTCAATTGGGTTACTTAAAAGCTTCACAGCTTGCTTCCAGTATCAGTATCCGTGTTCTGAAATATCCAGAAGCCTTCGACAATTTACAGATTTAAATTTCTTTAAGAACAACAAAAGGGTAAAAAGAATGTTTGGCTAAGTTTTCAGTTACAAGTTTACTTATGCATAAATAGTTTATTTAAAATAAATATTTTTCGATTGATTAAAATTGGATACAACTTTTATTTCTTAGGCTTAGCCAAAAATACTATAATAATTTACCATGTTGAAGAGAAACAATAAGTGTATCATTGATTTCTTGGAACAACACAAACCCGGTCTTATAACATAGTGTTATCCTCCACGTCCATCATCCAATCAATCCAAAACACAAATCCATGGCATTTTCTAGAATGTTTAAATCAAACCTGTAAACATATTAATAGCTCCATTGTGAGATGCATATTTGGCGAGTTCGATGAAAAACTCATGCAATTTTGAATACTTAAAAAGACATAATATAATACTTGAGCTTTGCCAGAACATGGACCTATCAGTATGAAGAAATCAAAGTCCATGATAGTAATCATGCTACTGTATCTGAAATAAGAATTTATTCCCATCACCATAAAAATACAGATGCCACAACACAAATTATATGTAAAGTTTTTTGCCCTGTGGTACATCCTTTGTACACGACTACGTTTATCTTCCCACATTGTTATACAAAGGAAGGAAGGCAAGGATTTTCTTTTTCCATCCGTGAATCTCCACATGCCCACAATGTTATATTGACAACCGAATGATCAAAGCCCTCGATTTCTTCCGACAACAGCAGCTTCGCCAGAGATTCTAAAGAATATTTAAACCCTTTTTCTATAATTTCTACTAAAGTACAAATTGAAGAGAGTAAACCATACTGATTGTCGACTTACAGGAAAGTACATGGCACAAGCCCCAAGTGTTCCTTTACAAGGCATTACAAATACATCTTTTGGTAGAAAGGAATCGAGTGAAGAAGTTCTTTTCCTCCTATAAAACATATAAGATGAGAAAAATGGGGAACTCTTTCTTAAAACTATTTCAGAATCAAAGAAAGGCATTGATGACAACAAATTTCACAAGAACAAATAATAAAAATAGACTAAGGAAATTTTGTTGCAATAACAAATAAAGGAACAAATAGAATTGATATGGTCAAAATGAGTATGTAATCCATTACAAGATCGATAATTTGAAGGCTTTACATTTCACAGGTATCAACTCAACAGAGGACTGAAGGCCTGAGAAACTACATGAGACAACCTCAATACATATTGATCCAAAATAGAAGGCTAAAACTGATCAAATAAAATATTGGATTTGAGCCCATACCCTTAGAACATCAACTTGAACAATAGTACTTCAAACTTCTCTTCAATTAGCTCCGTTGACCTATGGTTGACTTCTCGTTTTGATTATCACAAACAAATTATGTTTATTACTAACAAATTGATCCTAAGTGTCCATAGTAATTATTGCACACGAAATATTTGATGGCACAAAGTTCAAGGCCAAGTAATTTGCATACAATAGGCCAACGTGGAAACAAAATCAATCAAGACAATGAAGTATGTTATTTCAAAAACTCGCAAAAAGATGCCTCAACGAAATTCGAGACAAAAATCGAAGTACCGACAAGAAGCGCAAGCCAAGATGTTCAAAACAAAGTACTTAGGCTTTTCATGTGTAAAGGTAAAACATTTTAATACTTAGTACTAAATCGTGACGAGCTCAAAGTTTTTAGTTTTGAATTTACGATCGAAAAATTACGACAAATGTTTTACTCAAGAATTATGTTTTCAAATATCAAAACATGTATAGCATATACCTTGAAAAACATTTTAAAACGTCCTTAGAATACTTACATTTGATAAAAACAAGAAACGAGGACGTTCTGAGCCAAAACTGGTGTACCGGACGTTTGATACACCAGTTTTGGCTCCAACGGTCATTTTTCTAACGTTCAAATTTTCTGACAAAAATTAACGAATATTTGACCGTCCAGTATTTACCGGACGTCCGGTATAGTGTGTCCGGTTAGACATATTTTTTGACCGTTTGTTTGCTATAAATACCTCACTATTCTTTTACATGCATTAACCTTTCTTAAGCATTAAGTGAGGCTTTTTGTTGTTCACAACCACCTTATTGTCCATCCTTAAGAAGATCAAAAAGTATCTATTACCATCTATTGAAGTATTTGCCTCTTCTCTTCTTGTTATCAATATTGATTCTATCATTCAAAAAAGAGAGAGGATTTCACTTGTAAATTCATTTTGAATTGTAGGTTGTGTTAAGGTCTCGAAAAAGCTCAACATTGTAATAGGATCGGTGCTCCTTGATTGTAAATCACCGGAAGCGTTGTAAAGGGTTGGATTGCACCACAAGTCAATCAACATAGTGAAAAAAGGCATTGCTCGTGACGGAAAGTTTGGTAACGGGGGACGTAGATCGTTGGGTTGGATCGAACCTCCATAACATATCGTTTGCACTCTCTAACTCTCTTTTACTTATCGATTTTATATTCTTGCTTATTATTTGAATTAATCTATTTAGTCTTTACTTGCTTGAATTTAGATTAATTTTTCGAAAAAGTGTTAAAAACCAATTCACCCCCTTCTTGGTTAGCCTATCTTGGGCTCACAAGCTCTCCTTTTTTAGTCAATTTCACTGCTAAAGCTTCGACCTGTAGGACCGAACAATCCAATCTCAAAGTAGAATTGTAATGCAAATTTGCTTTGAAGCAGTTGCAAAGAGGCAAAGGATATCTAACAAGGTAGAAGAAAGTGCTAAATTATTCTTCAATTTGCATTATGTTCGAAAGAATGAAATAAGTTAAATGTAATGTATTCTTGGGTTTTCCCAATTAATATTCACAACAGGTACATGTAAAACATAGCCCCTGTTTGTCTACCATTAATCCAAAAAATTGTTTGCTACAGTAAGATTCTCCACCGCACATTCACCCAATAAAATATTCTACACACAAACCAATAAAATTATTTTAATTTTCAACCACACATTCTCCAAAAAATACTATTCATTACAATAATTTTCTCGCAATAATGGGAGACAAACAAGCTCATATTCAAATAGCCTATATAATGAACAGTTGGCACTAAGAAACTTAAACAATCACTTTAAAAACTTTGGTTTGTAAGAAGATACTAACCATAGAAATAGCTTTTTTCACATCTTCTTTGTTACGTCCTCCCAGTAGTCCTTTCAAACATTCCAATGCATCCCTAAGTTTCTTCGGGAGATGTCCCTCCAATGAAGGCACCTCTCTCAGTTTAGCCTAAAGTTCACAAAGAATTTAACAAATCATCTAGTCATCAATTCTCATCCAACGAAAAATGAAATAATAGGGGAAAGATAACCAAGTTCCTATCTATTTAGCAACTGTCTAGATTAAACGACCATATAAACACTGACGTTTAGCGATTAAATGAATTGATTTTTGTATATATGATTTTAGAACTTCAGCAGCAATATAAATTCATTAAGACCTCTTCAGACAATTTTGCAGCGGCAGATAAATTCTTCTCAAATTTTCTTGCCATGTCGCGAACTGAAAGCCTCTTCTGCTACTCTGTTAGTTGGTTCGTTTCTTCAACAACCACCTCCTTCAGGGATGGACTCTTAAAATCCTCTTTCACCTCGTCTAAGATCTCATTATCCGGTCCTAGTTTATATTTCGAAAACTGATTAGACGCAAAGTTCACATTGGCTGACACTGGAAAAACTACCTGTTCTTGATCCTTACACTCTGGACTTACCCTCGTCATTGTCCAGTTTTTTCTGTTTGGCAAAAAAGGCAAATAAACAAAATAGTTTCTCAGAAACACCAAAAAGATATCCAAGATTGAACAAAAATCAACTTCTATTGGTTAGCGAATACTAAGATGCATATTCATACTAATTGGTAAGTGAAAGTACTTCGTAGCATAATAGAATGGGGTTTCTGGGAGCAAAAGAATCAGAAAAGAAATTATGGACTTTACACCAATACAAGTCAAGCTTGACAGATATTAATGAGAATCGGAAGAAACAAGTTCATTAATTTTTGAGAGCTCAAAACATAACTTCTCGTCCCAGCTTAAGAACTTTGTTCATCACAAAAAATAAATCATAATATTAACTTCATCATCCTAAACGAGACCATGTAGTCTGACTTTGAACAAGGATTAAGAAACTAAATAAATACAATGCTATATTATTCGTTTATATAGTTTTCCAGGGCTACTCCTCTTTATCAGTACTTTCAAAGGTATCTATAGCGCTGAGTCCAGTCTTCGTGCAGTACGGAGGTGCTATCTCCGTGCAGCACGGAGATAGCTTCGTGCTATCTCCGTGCTGCATGGAGATAGCACACGGAGGGAACCTCCGTGCAGCACGAAGATAGCACCTCCATGCTGGGAGATAGCACGGCTGTTTCCGTGTCCGTACGCACACAGAGAGTCTCCATGTGCGCACGGAGATGTCTCCGTGCGCACGATGTCTAGAATTTTTTTTTTTTATTTTTTTTCTTTCTTCGTCCTTTTAGAGCCAACATGAATGGTTAATACTCTTGTTATCACACAATCATTGAATTTGTTAATTTACCAAATATCAAACACCATTTCGCCATTTGCAAATTTCAATCCGACTCTAGAAAAATATATAAACAAAGAAGAAGCAGAAACTCACTACGAGCTATTGGTCTGAACTTGCCAACTGAAGAATCAAAAATTTCCTTGAGTCTCAAAATATCTGATTCCATCCAGCTTTTAATAATTTGAGAATAAAAGCTCTGGTCTGAAAATCCAAATAAGTGATTTATATTGAAATTCACTGATAATGTTTTGCGATGATTTACATCAATGACTTTGTTTCTTCTCACTTTTCCTGGGGGGTGGGTGTCAAGGGGCTTGTAGAAGGGAAGAAAAGGAGACTGTGCTTATATGCCCGCGACTTGAAGTTCTAATAAACTTATTGGTGCTGACTGCCGTAAGTTAAATCTTATGATCAATATTATAATTTACAGGTATGCAAAACTGTAGAGGTGGCAAGCAAGGTCGAAAGCTAGCTAAAACTGGTCATCAGGCCTATGTACTCTAATCCATGGAGACACAGAGGTCTCCATGTCTCCACGGAGACACAAGACATATCTCCATGAGACACGGAGAGAGTGTCTACTGTCTCCGTGTCTCTACGGAGACATAGCTCGTGTCTCCGTGTGGCACAGAGACACTCTGGGCGTGTCTCTATGGTGCGAGGAGAGCGAACATTTTTTTTTTCGTTTTTCAAAGTCAACAATTGTGGCTTGCATCATCATCATCATCATCATCATTATTATTATTATTATTATTATTATTATTATTATTATTATTATTATTTTCCACATATGGAACAGTGATATGTGAGGAGAAATCTCAAATGAATAGTAATCCTAAAAGCCCCTCTTTTAAGAGGGTAGATTGTTCTTGAAGAAGCAAAAGTTTGATATATTGATATTTCAGGGAGCCACTATTTGCATCCATAATTGTATGTCTATCCCTATTAAAGTTTTAATTTTTTTAAAAAATATATTATTTTCATCAACATCACATTTAAATATTGTCTTTATTAAATTCATTTATTTAAACACTATACATCCAGACCATTATATATATATATATGAACTATCAAATTTCTTTACTTGTTTTGATAATTCCATCAGATTGGCCACATTATTTGAATTCAAAAAAACAAGAAAAAAAATCCCAAATAGAAACTCGAATTTTTGTTCTGAGAATCCTCGTTGAAAGATAATCATCAATGTTTTCAATTCAATAAAATCAAGAAAAGAAAATATAATATCGACAAAAAACTTAAATAATTCAGAATGAAATTTTTTATTGAGACTAATTGAATTCAAAAGGCACATTATCAAATGACTTAAATACAAATAAAAAATCATTCACATACTATATTCATCAAACTTACAATAAAAAGATAATCCTTACCTTTTCAAATTCGTTATGCATTGCTATGTCTGTATATATTTACTCTAATGGTATCTCTTTTTTTATTGTTTTGGCTCTAGTTGAATATTTTATGAATATTAGGGTTTTATAAAAAGTCCAAAGGAATTTAATGAAAATAAATATTAGTGGATGAATTTAGAGTAATATATTTTTATTTAATTTTATATTTGTCTATTTAAGTAAATTTAGAGTGATATCATAAATAGAGTTCGTAATAATATTTTTATTTTCTTAAATTCTTCGTGCTGAAATTGATGTATAATATATGTAAAATGAATTTTTTATACTCCATTGGAAAAATATTATCTGTCAAAATAAGTTTTGACATTTTGTTTAGTTAGGGTGTGTTTCAACCACATTATTTTGAAAAAATGTATTATGGAATAATAAATTGATGGAGAATGTGTGGTTGAAAATGAAAGAAAATTTATTGATGTGATTGAAAATATTATTTTATTGAAAAATGTGTGATTGAAAATGAGTAAAATAATGAAAATGTAAAAAATAATGTGTGCCAAACAGGGGCTTAATATAGAATACAAAAATGATGTTTTTGCATCTAATACATGTTTGATTTGATCAACATTTTTAATAATACTAGTCTATTGCCCGTGCATTATGTGATTACGGAGGTAATGTTAGCGTTTAATAAAATAATATTTTCCATCACATCAATACCTTTTTCTTCTTTTTCAACCACACATTTCCCATCATATCACTATTCAAAATCAATTCTTCCCCTAAAAATCCCTACCAAACAGGCTAGTAAAAGTATACAATCAATAAAAAAACGAAGGCGTGACTATAGCCACCTTCCCTTCAAATCTCTTCCCAATCTTCTCCACTTGCTTTATTTCATTCTTCAGTGAATTTCTTCAAGCAGGTTATCTGCATAGAATCAAGAACTTAAAACATCAATAATTGAATCAATATTTTCATATTTAACTCCATTGGTTTCATACTGAATCTATACATATATTTCTATGCATTGGACATAATTCCTCAGTAAATTTCAACCACATCAATCAGCGTATGAATCTACGTGTTTAGTCATAGAGATGTAAATTGTGCCAGTACCTATGGTGTGGATCAATCTACAGAAAATAATGATAATTAATATCACAGGCCCTATTGAAGCAAATATATGATATATCAATGATTCAGATTTGTATTCTATCACCAAGAGTGGGTAAAATCAATGAGAAAAGCATTTTTACATGTTTGTCCACTATAAACATACTTTACACTACAGAACAAATGGAAGCTAGAAATTGGGTAAAAGTCAATCCCAAATATAACAAGCACTTAAATGGTTCAGAGGACTTACAACTTCAATCCAGTGCTGTATGACAAGTTGAGCCTTTTCATCCTTAGACAATCCCTTTCCAACCTGCAATTGAACGATATTAATCCCTTCACAGTAGAAATTTAGCATGCAACTACTCCCAACCTTTAAAGTAAAACTTTTCATTCTCATCCTTAAGTTCCATTTGCTTATTTCAAATAATTTCATCAACATTAGCGTTGAATTTTCCTTGCATAAAGCACGAGCTAATTTTTGGACATGTAAAGCTGGCAAGACAATATACTTGATACATAACTAATCTTTCAATGTTTATTCATTTTCAATTCTAATAGCTTTATTGTTTCTTCAAATGTCGCTCTCTCTGCCAGTTATCGCTACACTATTGACTGTCGATTATCGTAGAACCATCAACAACTGTTGGCCCCCAAAAATAAAATTCCTAGCTTCGCCACTGCCCATGGGCTCAGCATAGTTCGTTCTTCTTCCACTCTTGTGTAATTTTACTCTTTGAAGGGAGATGATGGTTTCAGCATCACAGCTTACATGAGATAATGTTATGACATAGTAATTGCAAATTCGATCAAGCAACATCAAAATGACTCAGAATGTCATGCTTTCTACTGTAAATATCACCGATGTTTGCATAAATTGGAATGTTTCTATACATTTTAATATTTTATCATGTGTAAATATTTTTACTTTCAGGCTAAACAACAACCGAATAACCCCAAAATGAAAGACAAGGAAAGGAATTATAAAATTGGCACTATTCCGCAAGAAAAACTGAGCAAGAGAGTTTTATGGATAAAAAAGAAGAATGCTTGACAACAGAGTTAAAAATGGCACTCGAAATACTTGATTTTCCGGAATGTGTTTCTGATGTATCTGACTCGGTGGTTCTCGTTCCAGAAATGCTTCTTCCTGATTCAGAAGTGAGGGACCCAAGTTCGGTCAACTCGGATACTGATTCTTCTGAAGTGCTTCCTCCCGCAGAAGCGTAGGAAGAGATCTAAGTATTTTCCACTCACCTTCCTCTTCCACCCTTGGCAAAAAACAAGCATTTCATTTCCATCACTTTTTTAAAGCATAAAGACAGCATTTTTATTTACCAAATTGAACAAATTGTATTGAAATGGGCATATGTACACCAAAATAGCTACCTAATGAAAGATAGTTTTATTTACCAAATTCAACAAATTGTATTGAGTACGGTTTTATTATTCATAAAATTTATCAAATCAACCCATAGGAGGTGGTAGTGGCTTCGTAATACTATGTCAGCAAAATAATTTGATTCACTGTGCATTGAATATTTTCCATTACTCCATTTGCTCACTTGGAGTTTTCACGCTGTTATAGTAACAAGTATTAATTTAACTCCCATAATAATGTAATATGTAAAGTTTTAAAATTTTCCCCACTTAACAATGAGTTTGTGCTTACACTGTTCATCTCTTACAAGAAAATATCCAAATCTTGACCAATTAATTCAGAAGCCCATGCATTTCTAACGATTCACTAACCATGAGAGTTAACCGTTCCCCCTAGATCGTCTAGCAACGGAAATATCATAATCACTAAATTACAAAATTTTAAAAAAAATGATTAGAAAATTTATCCAGGAAGAAGTAAAAAAAATAGATAAATTTATATATGCATATGCCCGTGTGAAGGAGAGTAAATTGATTATTTACCTCGCGAGTAGATGAAGTATTGGCGGAGTTAAGAGGGGATTTGACGGGATCGTCGGGATGACGCGGCAAATTCGAAGAACTCGGCACTAATGTTGACTCTTTCTTAGCACGATTATTACTATCCTCCGCCATTTCACTCTCGTGAATTCCCACGGCTTCTTTATGTATCGCCGGAGGGTTTGAACTACGGATTTCGCTGCAGAGGCCATTTGGAAAATTAAAGAGCGCATTTAATTTTAGGCAAAAAAAATACAAATTCCTACCAAGGAAAAAAAATGAAGACAGAACTAACATATAGCAAACAACAGGAATATCTTTTCTTTATTTGGACTTACCATCATTAGAATTGGTAGCTCCATCGGAATTTGATTTTCAGGAATCGGTGGAAAACTGATAGCACCCGATGAGAGTAACAGAGGGGAGGTACGGTTATTTTCTAAGGAGGAGAGAGAAGGATGAAGGCAAATGGAAGGGGAAGGCTGAAGAGATGCATTTTTGTGTCAGAGATATTTGTTGATATTTTAGATAGACGGTCTAAACCCAGTTCCTAAACAGTAGTGAATTGGATTCTGTGTGAAATAGGTAATAGAAAAATGAACAGTGAATCATCAAAATTGCCTTTAACCCACGTAAATTTATGCTCTCTA
>CAIGRM010034157.1:0-10752 GCA_903798335.1 Fraxinus albicans | reverse complement strand
TTTTGATAAAAAAAAAAAAAAAGCGGACTCAAACAAGGACTTATAATTTCAAAAAGAATGTATATACGTTTTTTTTTTTTTTTTTTGCTATTGTATTTTACAAATTCATATTCTATAGACTTTATTTTACATAATAATTAGAAATATAATTTATTGAATTTTTTTTTTAAACTAACAATTTTCACTTATAAACAAGAAAAAAATAATAGTAAAAAACATTTAAAATTTAAAAATTACTTTAAAGTAACTTTTCAATTTGGCTAAACTGGTAGTAGAGTATATAAATTTAATTATCTTGGTAAAAGTAGCAGTTTTAATAGGCAAACTTAAATCTCATCAACCAACAATTAATAATTATTATTGTTCATGACCCAATATGTCCTCTTTTTTTTTTTTTTTTTTGTTAATGTAACATTAAATGATAAGTTAAAATAAATAAGTCATTTAATTTCACATGTCATTTAGCTAATCATTTAATGCCACCTAGACTGGGGATGCAATCCCCACTGGGACTACATAGCATTATTGTTTTCAATTTCATACTATCTTATTGAAAAATGCTATTCATCCCCAAGGGGGATGTATCCCCAGTCTATTCTATGTGGCGTTAATGTGACATTAAATGATAGGTGAAATTAAATAAATCATTTAATTTCACATATCATTTAATCTATCATTTACATCCACATAGATTGAGGATGCATCCTCACTGGGGATGAATATCATTTTTCTATCTTATTACTAAGCTTAAATGATGGTAATCATTGCAAACGAAAATGATAAACCTTATTATACGTGAACCTACCCAAATTAACTTTTTGTTGCTTAAAGTTTACACATAATAATTTCTACTCTATACCAGGAATACAATTATAAATCATTATAATAATTTAAAAGTTGATATACCGATTCGATCCGAACTCTCCTATTGAATTAGAAAAAAGTTTGATCTATCTATAATTATTGTGTACCGGATCCCTAGGTCTCACGAGCCCCCCGAGGCGGCCTCGTCCTCACACGGGCAAACATACATAACACACAATAACACTTTCGGCAGGAAGCTGCAACAATACTTGCATAGGATAATATTATTAGTGCACTTTTCGATAATGTAAGTCGTATAACTAGTTATTGATAACCTTATTGTGACATGTGTAAATGAGTTGGTTAGATCAAATGCATTCTTTATTGAAGACTGAAGTTGACCCTTTGGGATTGTAAAATCACCAAATGATTGAAGAAATTAAGGAGACGGTTTACTTATTCAAATCAATTAATAATTTTTTGTTATGTTTTATGTTTGACCTTGACCTATTTACATGAATTTTTGAAAACTTGCGCGATTACCGGAGATTGAATACTACGGTGCACAGTTCCACTTAAATCGGGTGCATAAATCAAGGAAAAACAAAAAGACGCACAAACATTAAAAAAATAAAAAAATTGTAATATTAAAGTAGAATTGGGTAACCACTACATTAGGGTAGATTAGTCTCTTGTCAGTTTTGATTTCAACTAAAAAAAAAAAAGTGTCCCCTACACAAACATTACTATAAGAATGAAGAGCTCGACTAGTCTTTTGAAACGCCCTATTGATTATGTAATACTAAACATGATTTCATAGTATAACGAGTAAATAATTCCAATTTCTTTTTTGATTAATTTAACTTATTTCGACTTTAAAAATAACCTAACCAGAAAATAATGAAATTGTACTCTTATCATCGAAAAAGAACTCATGGATTATCTTATAATTTAATTAATTGAGTTCCTATAAGAATTGGATCGATAATTGTTTTGTAATAATAAAAAAGAGAATTAAAATCTTATTTATAAAATTATCGAACTCATTACAATATTACTTACTAAACAGAAAATGTATTTTAGAGAATGGACTAGGCCTGATCTCTCAACGACAACTAACATAAAAGTGGGCTTCAAAGCCCAATTCCAAAGTTATAACAGCCCAAATGGCCCATATAATGAACTATTTTTTTTGGTAGTAAGCAAAAATAAATGCTAAACCACCTAAGTTGGCAGCTATTAAAAACTAGCATTGCTTGCCAAAGTTCATAGAAAAAAAATATAAAAAAAAAAAATTTAATTGTAAATTCCAACTACTTTAAATGAGTATGCTACATATAAAATTATTTGCATCAAATTATAATGTCAAAAGTGGGCCAGAGGTTCTAAAACAATTCAGCATTTCTAGTACTGGTAGGTAAGATTGGATGGATGATATTATCATTATATTTAATACGAGATTAAGCTTCTGTTTGGTACCGATTAAATTTAGATTTTAATTTAAATTAAAGTTAACGATTCATTTCAACCACATATTTTATAGGTTCCACAACTTTTCTATCAAATATTTTATTAATTTATATCAAAATCTAATAAAAATCTGATTTTAATCCCCACCAAACAAGGGCCAAGTAAATTCAGAACGCTAAATTTAGTGCTTTTTGGGATGGTTTAAAATGTTGATGTAAAAAATTATAATTAATTTTAACTACATATTATTATTTTTTATGAAGTCCACATTTTTTAAAGCTTTTTAATCACGAATTCCATTAACTTTTATTAAGATCTGATTTAACTTTTATCAAAAATTTTAATTTTAATTTCTTCCATGATTTTTTGTTTTCGAGAGAAACATGTTGGATGGAGGTATTGTGGCTATTGAGAATTTTAAATCATAACTTGTTACATGCTTAGTTTGCGTTTGAAATCAAGTATTAAATACGACTAAATACTCAATAAGATTAGACCGTATAAGATTAAAACTTTAGCTTATTTTTAAAATAATGTTAAATACTATTCAAATTTAATTGTTATAAAACAAAGAACAACAATTCTCAATATTTGAAGTATACAATAAAATTTATGAAAATTTTATATATTATATTCTCGTTACCAAATGGACCAACTACAACCTAAAATAAATATACACCGTCTTGTGTTAGATTTCTAATCAAGCCTTATTTTGTCAAAGCTAACACATTTTCTTCGATAAGGTACCGTCTTTTTCCAAGCTCTTTCTCACTCATTCAACTCCATATCTTACATAAATTCAACTTTACACAATTCTGTTGAGTCACTGTCACCAGATTTCTTGATCAAACCTACAAGAAAAATCTACAAGATGAGATATGATGATCAGATCATAATAATTTATGATCTTGTTTTAGCCCTTCTTTCCGTATAAATTATAATTCTCGTCTCTTCCTGCAAAACGTTCTGCATGTTTATATTCCTTAATGGAAATTGACGCTGCCACGGAACGGTTCAACGACTGCAGTGAAGAGGATTCATCCATGGCTTGTATCGATTATGGATTGGCTGCCGAGGTTGAGGATTGCGGCCGGGCTGGCTCAGGGGATCGAGTACTTGCATGAAGTGGTGGCACCACCTATAATTCTTGGTTGCATAAAGCCATCAAATATATTAATTGATGAAAAGTTTTGTGCCAAAATAAGTGGCTATATTTCATGACATCCCGTGAAGGGCAAGGCCTATTAGGGTACTTGGACGAAGAGTATTGGTCGGAAAAAAGAGGGGCTTCAAAGGAAAGTGATGTCTATGGATTTGGTGTGGTTTTGTTGGAGCTTTTGAGTGGTAGAAAAAGTGAACAAGGGTTGCTTGTAAAATGGGCAGCACCTTTGATAAAGGGGATGAATTTTTGGACCCTACTCTTGCATTGCCTTGTGATATTAAGCATCTTGTTAGATTAGCTAGAGTTACTTTGGCTTGTGTAGGGAATTCTAGGAAAAATGGGGTTTCGATTGTTCAAGTTACATCAATTTAGAGATGGGGTTAAAACTTTTTTGACTTACGATTTTGTTGTATATACCAATTTGAAACGTTGGGCATTCGTTGGAAATTCAAAATTATTTATTTATTGTTGTATTTATAAAAATGTCTGTTGGATAATTAGGAGAAGTGGACATGTATCTTTAGCTTTCCTATTAAGGGCTTATCCAAGTCATTCTATATTCAAGAACAGAACTTTCAAATGATGACTAGTTGTGGCAAAAAAAGAAGAAAATAACATTGTGCCATAAAGTTATCATGAATTTCCAACTCTTATGTTGGTTATTTTTGACAAAAAATTGTATATAAATTACAACTCGTGGGATAAATATACACTATATTGCGAAATATTCTGAATTCTTGTTCATGATCAAATCAAGTCATAACAAGAAACTTGAGAGCCACACCTCCCGGATACTTGCTCATCATTCAGATTCTTTCAATGTCCTGTTTGCCCGAGTCCGATGTTTCTCCAAAGATGATGTGTTACAATCGAGGTAATGAAGGACCACAACCATGATAACTGAGGTAGCAAACATCGGTATAGGCCCAAAAAACCACAACAACAACGTAATAGCAAAATACAGTGCCCTTAAACCAATAGACCAAAAATCTCCACCTTGAATTACAGCTAATTCGATGTATTTAACATTAATGTCACTGTCTGGTGTACTAATGAGATAATTTGCATGAATAAAACATCTTGAGGATTGAACAAAACAAGAAAAGGCTAAAAGGAAGCATATTAAGAGGGTTATGTATTTAATTGACATGGTTTCTGGCCTTGTATCTCCATAGATTAATTTGCTTTGGAAAATGTTGGAATTATTTGCAATCCAGGCTCCAATTAGGGCACTTAGGGTTAGAGAAATTGATGCCATGAATGTTGCTGCAGTAATGTTGGATGAGATGACATCAAGAGCTATTGTGACATTCTTGTTGTTGGGCTGTAAAAAAAAAAGAGAGAGAGAGGCCAAAGTCAATCGAATCATGTACAGAACAATAAAATCACAAAATTCAAGAACTAATTACTCTCATAGATACTGAAGTCCCAATTTAATGGATTAAAACCATGATCAAGTATGGAAGGATTTCACCCACCTGCATAATTTTTTCGACCCAAACTTTCTTGTCGATGTTCTCAAAGCCAATGACTGTGGTGTGAGGAAGCCTAAGGCATCTGTAAAGCAGAAGAAGATGGTAAACAAACATGATTAGAAGCCCAGTTGGCACTAAAACAAGATCAAGATATTCTTTCTTGAAAATCATGTTTTTTCCTCTCTCTCACGAGTCAAAACCCTCAAAGAGCAGATAATTTGATTGTTTTAATTCTTAAATTTATGCTCAAAATCTTGCTTTAAAGGAATTATTTGCATTCTGATTTGCTTGTTTAAAGAAGACTCTAGACTTTTTGGAGTATGTTGAAATTACAAGCAATATTAATATAAATGAAAAGCCTTGTATTTGAAATTAATTCATCTAGTTGCAAGGCTGCCACTGTTTACTAGAAAGATCTTTTCATGATCCAAAAAATTTGTGAAGTGGAATCAAACATGTTCTCTATGGCTTTGAAGGAAAAGTTTTATACAGTAAGTTTAAAGAATTCAACATCAATTTTCAATAGGGTAACGTGTGGGGAACTTCTTTTGTAACACAAACCTTCTAAGAAGTATCTTAACTAATAATTCTAGGACTCAAATTGTAAATCTAAAAATTAAGTCTCTCTCCCGAGCTGCTCTCAGGTACCCGAGGTCAATTCCGGTTACAGAAAAAATAGATGAAACTCCCGGATAATGTATCATAGTATGTATTGTGTTAAATCTTGAAAACTTCGCCCAGGGTTATTGGCGATTTAGGGTGCAAGAGCATGTGATCTACTTGACCATCAAATGAAGCAATCAAAAATAATGTTTACAAGTTGTCAAGTGTTGATGAATTGTGAAGCAAAAGTTTTAGGAAACATACCGGGTCAGATACTGAAACAAGGGATGAAGGATCCACTTGATGAATAAGCATCCGACAAAGAACTCTACCCAGTTAGAACTTCTCAAATGTGAAAGGCATTTCATTCCGCTTTAAGGCAACTTCTATGCTATTGACTCAGATGAAGGTTGGCAATTCAAGTTTGTTACCATTGCACAATGTTCGGGCATTCACATCTTATCTTCGGCATTGGATCTTCCAAATGTTTGTTGCAGGAGATCCCGGAAGACTCTTTCTGTTCGTTTGATAAAAAGGTTCATTCTATTCACAGAAACTATTGAACCAGTAAAGAAAGAAAATAAAAGGTGAATCTGAAGGTACACAGCATTTTCAGAGACTGGAACAGTACCTAAAAGACCTAAAAGCAGCAACCAGAAGCACTGCAGTTAGGAGTTTAATGTAGATACAGAATTGGTTAAGCTGTATAAATAGATAGCTACTGACACTTAAACGTTACATTGCACCCCTTGGAATTGGCTCTCTTCAATGCACCTCTGGTATTTTGTTCTTCTGATATTGATAGAACTGATTCAGGCTCCAACAATGAAGACGAGAAACTACATAGCAGACCTGAAGATGGGCATTTCAAGATTCCTTTCAAGGGCTTTTTTGACGTACAAATGATGTCCTTTCTTGAATAATCGCCTAAAATACCCTTCCTACCTTCTTCATGAACAAGGTCATTTGAGGATGATTCCTCTTTAACCTTGGAATTGGAAGCATCTTCTACGACTTCGGCATTTATGAGAAAATTGCTGAAAGGATCCTCTTCATTTTTCGTCTTAACAGCAACATTAATGTCGCCAAACATATCCTCTGTTTCTCTTATTTCAACACGAATGTATTCGTCGTCCTCCTCAACTTGACATTTATGTTTTTCCTTCTTAACTTTGGGCAATTTGAACCATCCTTCTTTTAACAAAGAAAGAGAATTCAGATTCTTAAGAAAAGAGCGTTTCTTGGGTGAGGCTGAATCCTTCAATTTCTTCCTGTCATTGGCACCCAACAATCCCATAGCAATAATGCTGGTAATAAAAAGCTGACAAATTGCACATTTTATATGCTCGTGTCTCTCAAAAGACGAAGCCTCTGTCAAGCCGGTCATTCTCCTGATCCCAAGAACTTTTCGCGCCAAATCAGCAAGTTCCCGTCTTTTGTATTTGGGATCTTTAAGAATTTCTGCAGCTAGGTGACCAATATCCACTTTGCTTTTTCTCAATCCCAATTCTTCAAATGGGAACAGATCTTTCTTCTCGGGAATACCAAAGCCAACAAAACGAATTCTTTCATCCGCAAGAAATTTGAGGATCGAAGCAGGCAACTCATCCCCTAGACGAAACCTGAGGATCACACAACCAACACCAAAACACAATAGAATCAGCAGAACGGATGGATCACGAGGATGGCACACAACATCAATGCCAACAACCGGGGGACGATCCCAAATCTTCCCCTCCGGGAAGAGAAAATCCATCATGCATAGAGCTTCAAAATCCTTAGATTTGAATGTGATCCCTTCAAGCTTAACTTCAAAACAATTAGTTTTCAAGAACACAGTTCCTGCCATTTCAATCTTTCCAAATGGGATTCAATGCAAAACTATGCAACTATTTCTTGTAAAGCATTAAGGCTAACATGAAGGGGAATTTTATCAAACACAAAGGCTGCAAAATGAAAAACTCTTTCAAGAGAGAAAAAAATCTGAATCGATATTGCAGGGAGAAGAATTTCTGTTTGGAATACAATTCTAACCCACGAAGCTGAATTAAGAGAAAAACCATTGATTTTTCGGGTTTAATAAGGTTTTTCTGTTCTGGATATGTTACAATTTTCATCCACAAAATTCTAACTGATATTGGGGATTTAGCATCAACAATTCAACTAAATTAATGGTCCTTCACAAATAAAGCATTTCCGCTAAGGTTTTAGAGAAATTTCACTTTGCTGACCAAAGAACTTATCCTTTTTCCTCTGCTTGGGTTAGATAAAATTAAGCCCGTTTGGTGGCCATTTTTATGGGGGGAAAAAAAAAAGTTGTATTGAACAGTAAATCTTTGGAGAATTAAGGGTTAAAAAATTTGAGTTTACATGTAAAATACTAAATATTTTATTGTGTGAATGTGTAGATGAAAATGAGTTCGTAAAAAAAGAGTTTTGAACTCCCTACCTTTCACTGTTATTGTGGAAAACGTCCATACTTTTTAATTTTTGACATTTTCACCCTTATTTCCATATTTTATTGCGCAAAATGTCATTTTTATCCATTTTCTCAATTAAAAATTATGAAATGACGAAAGTACACTTCCTTTTAAATAAAACAAAAGGAAAAAGAAAAAACAAATTGCAAACATAATTTCAACTTTTTTGAAAAGCGCTAATGAGTCCCAAATAAATCATTAAAATGATAATTAGCACATAATGTCTCAAACTTTCACTATTATTGCAAAAAACGTACATACCTCTTTTTTTGGCATTTTCTCCCTTAATTATACATTTAATAGCGCAAACATAATTTTTATCCATTTTCATTAAATTTTTCAGTAAAAAATAGTGAAATGATGAATATACCTTTATATTTAAATAAAAAAAACTAAAAAAATAATTACAACCATAGTCTCAATTTTTTAAAAAAAAGTTCAAAGGAGTCCCCAATAAATTATTAAAAATTTTAATTTTTTATAAAAAGTGCAAACGAGTCCAATTAAATTTATTTAAAAATTAAAAAAATATTTTTTATTTAAATATGATGATATATTTATTATTTCACAGTTCTTTATTAAGAAATTGGATGAAAATGATGATTTGCACAATCATATGTGTAATAAAGGGTGAAAATGCAAAAATAAAAATAAAAATGAAATGGTATGGATTTTTTTACAATAAATGTGAAAGATAAGGACATTATGTACTAATTACCCTTTTAATAATTTATTTGGGACTCATTTGCGCTTTTCAAAAAAAATTGGAACTATGATTTCAATTAGTTTTTTTCTTTTTCCTTTTGTTTTATTTAAAGGAAATGGTATTTTCGTCATTTCACAATTTTTAATTGAGAAAATGAATGAATGACATTTGCGCAATGAAAAGTAGAAATATGGGTAAAAATGCCAAAAAATGAAAAGTATAGATGTTTTCTACAATCAAAATGAAAGATGGGGACTTTATGTGCTAATTACCCTCGAAAGAATGATTGACAGATATTGGCTAAGAGTTTTTAAATAGATTTTGATAAAAGTCGATGAAATGTATGATTAAAAAGTTAGAGGTCCCGTTCATGAAATGTGTGGTTAAATTAATAATTAAATTTGACCCTATTTAAATTCAAATTGAACAAGGGCTTTATCTAAATCTCAACCATAGCAAAATATTGTGTTTTAACATATTTCATTACTATACAAAATCAACAAATTAAGCCCTTGTTTAGTGTAAATTAAAATTAGATTTTTAGTAAATTTTAATAAAAGTTGATAAAATACGTGGTTAAAAAATTGTGGATCCCATGAAATGTGTAGTTAAAATTAATTGCTAACTTTAACTTGAAATTTTTTGTAAGTTTTAATTTACACCAAATAGGAACTAAATGTACTTTATGATGAGTTTGATATAACGTTGCACTTTCCATGCACTAAAAGGTAGCATAGCGATTCAAAGTGTTGATTGGGGGAGAGATCTATAGCATCAAAGCTACCAATTCCAATATTTCAATCTCATGAAATGCAGCTGGTTTATTTACTCATGAATAGGGACCTCCTTCACGTCATACACTCAGACTCGTATAGTTGCCCCAACTACTATACTTCTCTGGATCTTCATCTTCACCTTTGTAAACTCCGACAATCTTTAATAGATTTGATGGACTTTTACATTACTATGAGAAAGTGAATGGTCAACGCGAATGGTAAGGATTTAATGGAGCGGATTATCATTCATGGTAACATATTGACCTTTCGAAGTTTTTCAATATGCCATTTAGTATTACTGGTGCTAGGCACCCATTCCTGTCGGTACTTAAGCATCATTAATTAATAGAACATCTTAAAAGTTGAGATATAAGTTTTATTTAAGACAATATCCTGCTTAAAGACACGTAGACTGATGCTAAATATTAGTAAAATAATGTTATTCATAAATAGTGACGACAATCAATATCTAATGTAACAAGTAGGGTCATTACACTATTTTTTTCTACCTACTCACCCCACTCCCATCCCACATTTTAGGATTAAAATTTTCATATGCTTTTGTCAAAAACTTCATCTCAAACCAATGATACATAAAAATAATAAAAATGGATCCAACTAATTCGAAATCAATTAGAACCCGCTAATATTGGATTGGTCGAGTTGTGATGACTGATGTAACCGTTCCATGTGCAAGATTCTAAAACATTTCAATCAGTGGCGAATCTAGGAAATGAACTTAGCTAGGGCGGTTGACGATCGTCAACCGTCAACTGTTGCAATAGCAAGATCGTTTATGAAATACGAGATAGAGGGAGAGAAGGATAACTACAAGAAGAATAATATAACAAATTATTACCCAAATTATTTTTCAATTGCAAAATGTCCCAATTTTTTTTTCAGTTACACTTGATTAAAAAACAAAGTACACACTGTTGAATTGAGCTCAACATGATAAATAAAAAATGCCATGAGGTTAAAATTGATTAAAAACTCATAGTATATTGGCAATTTGGCTTCTTCTGCAATTCAATGATTAAGGATAATTCATAATTTATAATTCAATGTTCCCAAATCACAAATCATAACTCGTAAATGATAAATTCATAATTCAATGATAGTGAAACATAAATTATTTATTCCGAATCACAGATTCACAAATCACAATTCACAGATTCACAAATCAAATTCTCATTTCAATGTCAAATTGTCAATTAATTCATAGAACATAAATCATGATTCTTTAGTAAGGATAATCATAATTCATAAATAAAAA
>CAIGRM010034149.1:0-16503 GCA_903798335.1 Fraxinus albicans | reverse complement strand
CAGCAAAGGACCAGACTCCAGTGTTGGAGACTAGAATCCGTTGCAATTGCATGTTTACCTTGTCGTGCACATCGCACAACAAAAAAGAATAGCGCGATTGTCGCGTAAATAAATAGATGCACATGCATGCCTTTTTAAGTATTCCTCAATTTGTTAAGCCTCTGTTTGACAACTATATTTTTCAAAAATAGAGTTTCGAATATGTGTGATTAAAACGTTTTGAATTTACGTACAGAATATTTTATTGTTGATGACGAGTACGTAAAAAAAAGTTTGAAAAGTACGGTTGTCAAATAGGGGCTAAAAGTCGCTTGTCAATACAAATTGTGTATAATGTGCAATTGCAAAATAGTGGATATTGTTAACAAAAATACTTGGTCATAACACATTGACAATATAGTATGTGTTGACGAGGGACAAATTCCTCAAGAGCTCATGGACAATGCCTACTATGACATGTTGCATCTCGAAAGAACACGGCACTCCAGTAAGGCGATTCAATGTGCATTACTGCTTCTATTCAAGCTAAGCCAACTTGAGTAAAATGCTCATTGTTCGTGCAAAACCCCAAAGTGTACGGGATCATTGACAAGCAATAGAATTAATGAATTAAGAATTATCGTCCCCATAGGAAATAAATTCAATTTAAATTTACTAATTATGTATGGAATTCGAATTATGTAAAGGAAATAGAGATTTTGATTTTATTTTATACTAAATTATCTAAGAAAGCAGTAAAAAGTGTTTTATATCAAATTATGGATGATTGTATTTGATTTCGAATCCACCTATTGTTATCTATATCAATTCTTGATTTGTAATCTAATTCCGTTCATGCGTTATTGACAATCGATAAAATTATAATATATAATTTTCTTTTCCAAGAAATCTATTCTAATCATGACCCGAATCTATTTCTAGCCCGAATTCGAATGATTATAATGCATTAAAGTTTAGATTGTCTATATGATTGCATACGTGATAAATGTTATTCCTAACATTTATTGCACATACGTTAATTTTGCCATGTCCTAAACTTATTGTGAGTCTCCCAACACTACAACAAGTAACTAATTATCTAATTGGTGATCAATCAATTAAATAATGTAATGAGTATGCAAAGTTAGTTAAGAAACGCAATAAATAAATTAAACTACTAGTTTTGAATTAAAACAAATAAACAAATATGTTTCATCTTCGCCTAATATAAAAATGGATCTAGCCTAACATGTTAATAAATAAATTACCAGAAAAATGATAGAAAAATATCACCCGAATCATGAAATAAATCAAAAGATGTTGATCTTCAAACCCAATGTTGGATTTTTCAAAATCTTGATATAATTGACCTTCAATTCCTTGCAATGGCTTGATCCCCTCTCTCAAAATATAGGAATTGACCTCTTGTTCTTAATGAATTTGATGAAACTATGGTGTCTGAAGAGGCAAGATAGGTTTTTTCAATGTGTATCCCTTGTTCTCTATTTATAACAGTCAGAAAATAGGTTAAAATCGCGTCCAATTTGGTTTCCAAAAGAGTTTGAATCGCGAAAGGAAACTAAAGATTCGTATGCGAAAAAAGCCCGTGCGCGTGCACCGGTATAAGTGTTGCGCGCGCCGTAGAATCAAATGGCTCTCGGGTTGGGGAAAATAGCGCCATGCGCGCGCCATGAATTGCTCGCACACACGCGTAGGTTCGTCTTTGAACAACTTTCGGTATTTTTATCATAACTTTCTCCACAGGTATCTGATTGAGCTGATTCAAAATGCGTTGGAAATTTAATTCAAAGAGCTACAATTCTTCTAGAATTACAAATTTTCCAATTCGAACATTTGCTATCCGAAAAATGGATTTCAAGTTAAGGCTAAAAATCTGTAGCATAACTTTTTCGGTTGGAAATTAATTTGTGAAATACTTCCACTATATTTCACTCATTTGACCTCCAATTGCATCCAATTGATCCTATATGATCTTCAATCATCGTTTTGTGATTCGAATTAACTATTGAATGTTACACTTCGATCCCCAAATTTTGAATTTCCTTCGATTTCGCACGTTTTTCGTTTATTTCTTCCAAATCCACCAAATTACATTGAGTTCAACCTAACAAACATAATTAACACAAAATTAAACTATAACTCATCTAAATCACTAACAAATACTCTGATTTAATGACCTAGATAAGTATACAAAATACATTTATCACTCATTCATCGTCAATTCAGATTGTTCGTGTGCAATGAGCTTCGGCCAATTATCAAAATAGTGTTTATGAGGTGCAGGGCAATTTATTGGCTCACATGCACCAACAGTCTCCTACGTGGCTGACACCTTTTTTTTTTTAAAAAAAAAAAACCTTTTACCGGTCTACTTCTTTTCAAATTAAGATCTCAAGCTGAAGTCGTCATGTACTTTGACAATGATGAGAATTTTAGGAGGAAAGGAAGTGGGTGCACCAGACGGTAAAGGAGTTGGGCATTTTAATGAAACACAAAATATTTTCTTATTTTTTAACTACACATTTTTATCAATCTATTATTTCAAAATGTATTCTTAAGAAAAGAAAACGAGGTTCAAACAGACTAAAGATGATTATTAGAAAGAGAATATTTAAGCAAAACATTAGTCCATAACAAAAATATTTGCCTTTCGAGTACAAACAAGAAATCTTAAAAAATAGGTAGTTCACTTCCCTTGAAAGGGGATCATTATCTTCAACACGACAAAAATAGTTAAATAAATGAAAAATACCAAACTTTTGAAATTAATATATAGTTGACTTAACTGCACAATAAAAAATATTTTATTTTCCAAGAATGTATTTGTTATGTAATATTCTATAGGACTATAATAAACGCATTGTTTAGTTTTTTTCTTTTTTTTATATATATTATCTAATATTGAAATTTTACTTTTAAGATTACCATTTAGAATGTTTTTGATTGCAAACACGAAATTTGTATGAGAAAAAAGAAATTCTAAGTAATTCAATTGTCTGGAACTTATTTGTATGAAAATTATTAATTAAATGTATTTGATTAATTTAGTTTTCAACCTATAAAATATTATACTTATTCATTTTTTATTGATGGATAGATAAGAGAGAATGGATAAATGAGAGACGAAAAGAGAGTGAATTACCTAAAACATAAAAATCATGTCTCCCTAAAGAAAATATGATCACATGATCAAAAGTAGGAAAATATTTTCTATGAAAAAATTAGGGTCGAACATAGTCGGTTCTAAAGAAAACCGGACCGAACCCGAATATTTAGGTATTTAGTAAATGGACAGTTGAGTCCAAATTTAATTATGGAACCGTTCGGTTCTAGAGTTCCATACAATAATTAATTTTTTTTTTTATATTCACAACGCTATATTAATTCAACTAATGACATGTTCAATTTTAACTCTTACAAAATAACATAATCCAATCCCGTGATATCTTTTGCACATTTGTTGAGTTCTCATAGATTTGACAGTTAAAATCACAAGAAAACGAAAATTGCGAGCTCACAATAATAAAGAGAAGATTCTAATTCGATTTCTCCAAACATAAATGGCACTACGACAGAATAAGATATTTGGGTAAAATTTAAATCGATTTGATTAATTGGACTTGGACTGGAAATTAAAATAGGAAAATCATATTTTATGTTTGAGCTAAATTAATTAGTTAGTAAATTTATTTAGAAAAAAATAAAATAATTTGACTTTTTTAAGATAAAAAAATTAGGAATATTTGATTCTTGGTCTAAAACCGATAATCGAACCGAACTCATCGATTCTCGGTTCAGACACCCGTTTGGGTATTTAATTTAAAAAGAACTGCTCTATTCGGTTCGAGTCGGGTCCGATTCGGTTCGAGGAGTTTTGTCCAATCCTAGCAAAGATTGTCAATCAAACAGCACATAAATGTGAAATTAGATGGAAAACACACATTTTCCATAAAAAATATTGACAATCAAACACACCCTTATTTCATAATAAATTAGAAAAACCTCGCATAGATGCCTTTCTGTTCTTTAGAACAGACCGAAAAACAAAGCATGACCATCGCTACCGCCATATCTATCCCTTTTCAAGTCTACCAATTGTGTTACAGTAACATGACCATCAAAGAGGCAGCTAGAGTTTTTCCTTCGTTGTTTCCAGTTTGGAGTTTCTATTTAATTAATCAAAAAGAAGAAAACATAGCTTTCAATGCATCTTTAAATTTAATATAATCGCTCAATTTTTACATAGGCACACTGGTGCTTACCCTCCATCTCTCTCTCTCTAACTCCCTAAAGAACATTACATTAAACAAGTTTATAAACAACCATTTTTCACAAATCAAGTAAATCACCCAAGGCACAACAAACATACATGAATCCATACCAACAATTTGGAGTGCGTGGCCGCGTGTAGATGATAAAAATGATAAATAATACTTCACTGAACAAGGTCTGAACAAAGAATAACAAAGATTGTGCAGTATACTATTTCCAGTTTAAATCTTGCCTTACATTGATGCCACAGCAGAAGGGCATCTTGAATTGAATTACAAGTCGTGTTTTATGAAACTGGAGATATGTATGCAACTTCAAGACAGGTACACGAGTATCTTATGTATGGAAAATTTCCCCATGCAGCCAACGGCCCAGCAGAAAAGGTCAAGGTATGTCTAAAAATACCATTAGAAATTGGTGAACAAACATCAAGAAGAGAAAACGCGGGATGTGATTGAATTTTCCCTCTTTTGGTACAAGGAAAAACTACCTTCGTAAGTATATCGACTAATATTGAAAGAATTAATAATTTATATGTTTCAAATTGTTACTTGCTTGTACACATCACTACATACCAGATTAACTCAGATGAACAAAAAGAGGTAGGGTGGATAGAAAAACAGTACGACTTCGTAAACTGTACCTCCAACAAAACCATTTTTAAGATATATATGTCATAATACAAGTATTGGTCTAATGGGACAAAAGGACTTGAACTTACAAGTATACTCCTGTTGGGTGAATTTGTCAGGAAAAATTCTAATATACACAGTCCTGCCAAAAGGTCTCCACTGATCGGCAATTCCCTTTTTGTGCTAATTCAAAAATTCAGTTGGAGCATTATTTATGCAAATCCTACTTGACCCGCCTCCTATAACCTGAAAACAGTAGAGAAAGAAGAAAAACACAGTCCATCAGATGATAACAATCGAGTTTGATTCAGGGTGGGAGTGGCTGTAAAGAGGGTATTCCTATGCCAACAATCAGGTGAAGAAAGAATGCGCAGTTTCATAAACTAATGTGAACTGAGATCAATATAGCAGGTATATAGAACACAGTATGTACACAGTCGGGAGAATCTCACTCGAGATCAACCAACTTATAGATTTGTTACGTGTTGCATTCAGCTTGACCATTCTGTTTGTACCTGTTATAAAAACTAACGGTCAATCCCACGAGTTGGCGGAATGCGTGACTTTAGCATTTGTTTGAGGCTAAACCAACAGTTAGTTTAGCAAAGAAAATGAACAGGATCAAAAACCTTAATACAGTTAGCGATTCTCTCTCTGAATGCTTATGGAGCCCCTTTCCCTAAAATCCAAAACCACCCAACCACCACTTGCCCAGCCGCCCTCCACCCATCAACCACCCACTCCGACCGACGCTGTTGACGGCAAGAAGACATTGATTGGAAAACCTAACCCTACGGGCCCCACTCCACATATTTTCCCACAATCACAGATGGTGGCCCTAGGTGGGAACCCTAGCGCCGCCGCTGGCTCCGGTGCAGTGTCCTATGGCGCAACGGCCTGGGCTGCAGCGAGGATATCCATCGAAGGCATGAAGCAATCTGGGACCCAAACCCAGATCTACCAGAATCCATTTACAGAACCGGCAGATGCGCCGACCGGCGCCACGTGCAAACCATTCCGACGTAGGAGGGACCACCACGTGCCACTCCGGCGGCGGCCTTGCCACGCGCCATCGCCGGAAATACAGAAAATCCGACGATCATCCCCAGTGTCATCGACAGACCCATTTTGTCATCTCATGTGCCGGTTCTTCACAATCAGAGGAAAAAGCGAGTGGATGCATATGTTATGACATTTAATCAGCGATTTAGAGTTGAGATGAAGGAGTTTGAGGTGTTTGTTAACGAATCAAATACCGTTAGGATAATAGAGTGAGGCTCGAAGATGTCGACCGCTATCTATATGGGGAGGTTTGAGCACTATGGATGGTGAATATGGTGGATAAGTTGAGAGCGGCTAGTACGTCGGAGGATTTTGTCTCTAAGTTTAATGAATCTTCACGGGCTTTTTGGGCACAACGTTGCGTGAACAGCCACAGTATGGAGGAAGGCGTTGAACGGGAGTTGTGATGGTGCTGGAAGGTGTGAATGGTGAGGGATGGGCATCGTTTTCGAGGGTGTTTAAGGCCGTTATTGATTCATTTGTTGCTAGAGATAAAGCTAAATGCCGAATGATGGATGCAAGAAATCGACAAGGGATGACTTATGCCGAAGTTACGGCCAACTTACGGACATCGCATAAAGATGACCAACAGGGGATAGTGCGAAATGACAGGATGCATAACGTGAGGGGGTTTGGCGATCATCTTGGGGTGCCTAAGCATATGGAGTCACATGCAAAAGGTTCACAGGGTGGAATAATAAACAATGCTAAAATAAGGGCCCGCGTCCAGGTGTTGAAAGAAGAGTTGGATGCTTTAAATAAGCTAGTGGGTAGTGGATCTGAGGCAACCCCCAAAATAGTTTTTTGTCATCAGTGTGGGGTTGGCGTGGATGACTCCCTAGTTAACGAAAAACAAAAAGCGGGCTTGGTTCCTAAAGAGTTATCACCAAATGCAGCTCACTTTAAAGACAAGCAGGGAAGGACTAATCCTAATTGTGAGTATCAGGCACAGATTAAAGCAGTATACTCCGAAAATGATGATAGGGTTGAAGTGGTGGAGTAGGATACGGATGAGAAAGTTTCGGGGATCGTAGCTAATTGGAAGGTGGTCCCCTGGTCCAAGGAAGGGATGCCGAAAATGGTGAACCTGGAGTCGGCTACGCTGGACGAGATGGATACGAATTTGTCAACGGATGTACTACTATTAGTAGAGCAAAAGATGACCCATGCATTGGTGAAGAATTCAACTTCGATAGTCCTAAAAGAGCACGAGGCGAAGAGCGAGACAGTTATGGTTGGGAACACATATAACAGAAGGCACGTTAAGTCTCTAAAAGAAAAAGAATTAGGGTTGAAAAAGCATTGGTGTTGTGGGTAAGAGGCGGCCAGAAGGGGGGACTGCCAATGGTGTTGTACATGTGGAGGAAGTAGAGGGATATTCGTATGACCCTTTGGAGTCTTGTCTTGCAGAGGAAACAACGAAGGTGAATGCGATTGAAGCTGGACCCTAACATTCAAATTGGGTCCTTCAAAAATTTCATGAGTTCAGTAAGTTGGTTGGCGTGTCTTGCGATGGATACGAAAGTAGACTCATGCAATTATTAGAGGAATTGGAGGCTAGTAGGGGGCAGGGGATGAGTACACAAGAAGGCAAGGCAAGAAGGAAGGGTGTTCGCGAACTTAAGAGGCTCGAATGGTCAGTAAATTATGGTGCTAAGGGTGGCAAGTCAAGGAAATGATTGCTGGGAAGGGATGACGGAGTGTTAAAATGACCCCAAAAATTATTAGCTGGAATGTGAGGGGGCTTAATGAGGTTGGGAAAAGATTAGGTCTTCAAAATTTGTTAAGGGGATGGAGTGCGGACCTTATTTGTTTGCAGAAAACTAAATTGGAATTCGTCTCGAGGGCCGTGGTCAGTAGCTTATGGGGGGACAGCAAGTTGGATATCAGTTTTTGAGGTCTTCAGGGGCATCAGGAGGCATGCTAATCATGTGGGACACTAGAATGTATAATATGGAGGATGTTACTATAGGGACATACTCACTATCGCTCTTGCTTAGAAATATTGGGGATGTATTTCATTGGATGTTTATCGGCGTTTATAGACCTAATTCTGATGAGAGTAGAAGGAGCTTGTGGGATGAGTTGACTGGTATGATGGCTTGGTGGAATCTCCCAACGTGTATTGGGGGTGATTTTAATGTGGTTCAATTTCCCACTAAAAGGTCGAGTGGTGGGAGACTTACTAGGGCCATGAAGGATTTTTCGGATTTTATTAGGGAGAACTTGTTGGTGGATATGCCTATGATTGGGGGAGATTTTACTTGTTCTAATCAGGATCAACCTGTTCTATCTCGTATATGAGTGGGAGGCTAAGTACTCGGATGCTATTAAGAGGAGATTGGGAAGGGTGTATTCTGATCATTTCCCTATTTTGTTAGCCGGGAACACTAGGGGTAATGGTATAAAGCCTTTTAGGTTTGAGAAGATATGGTTAAAAGTGGAAGGCTTTGGGGAGCGTGTACGAACTTGGTGGGCTTCTTATGATTTCCCGAAGTCTCTCAGTTATGTGTTGAATCAGAAGTTAAGAGCATTAAAAATGGATTTAGAAAGGTGGAATGAGGAAGTGGTGGGAATGTGAATTTTCGTATGGTCCAGTGCCTTTCAGACATAGAAGAGTTGGATAAGATTGAGGAGAGTTGATGGTTAGATGGAAAGGAGAAGGAGAGACGTGGTGTATTAAGAGAAGAGCTTGTGAGGTTGGTAGGTTGGTGGAGATGGAAGAGATTGCTTGGCGCCAGAAATCTATAATCTAGGGTCACGTGGTTGAAAGAAGGAGATAAATGTACTAAGTTTTTTCATAGGGTCGCCAATTCTAACAGTCGCAACAATTTTGTCACGGTGTTGGAGGTAGATGAGGTTACTTATGAAGATCCACAGGATATTAGGACCCACATGGTGAGATTCTACTAGAATCTATATCGAGAGCAGTTTGAGTAGAGGCAAGAGTTGGAGGGATTTGAGTTTTTTACTATTTCGGAGGATGATGCCGGATGGTTGGAGAGACCTTTTGGGGAGGATAAAATTAAGGAGGTGGTGTTTAGTATGAATGATGATAAGGCTCCAAGACCAGATGGGTTTTCATTCTCTTTTTATAAGGCGTGTATTGGGAGGTGGTGCAACAGGAGATTCTTGATGTTTTCACTTACTTTTTTTAGCGTGGCAGGTTTTTGAGAAGTTCTAATGCAACATTTATCGTGTTGATCCCTAAAAAACCAGGAAGTAGGATGCTCGAGAAAGCGAGGCGGGAGAATTTGATAAAGGGTTTTACGGTTGGTCAACTGCAAGTGTCCCACTTGTTATTTGCAGATGACACTAATTTTATGTTACGCAAATGAGGAGCAATTTAGGAACTTACGCCGGTTACTCCTTTGCTTCGAAGCGGTGTCTAGATTGAAAATAAATCTGGAGAAATATTAGGTTATTCTAGTGGGGGAGGTCACTAACGTAGAGGAACTAGCTGTTATTTTAGGTTGTAGGGTGGCGCAATTACCTATGTCATATCTAGGACTCCCTTTAGGAGCGCGATTTAAAAGTATTAATATTTGGAACACTATCATGGAAAAGGTGGAAAGGAGGTTAGCGGGGTGGAAGCGTATGTATCTTTCGAAAGGAGGCCGTTTTACTCTCATTAAGTCTACTCTTTCAAATATCCCTACTTATTTTTTGCCACTGTTTCCGATTCCTGTTGCCGTGGCAAATAGATTACAGGGGATTTAAAGGGAATTTCCGTGGGCAGGATTGGGAGAGGAAACTCCATTTAGTCAATTGGGATGTTGTTTGCTCTCCTATGAGGATGTGGGGTCTCGGATTGAGGAGGCTCATTTTGTTTAACAAGGCATTACTAGGTAAATGGCTGTGGCGATTTGGAGTGGAGAGGGAGAGCTTCTGAAGAGAAATCATTAGGGTGAAGTATGGAGTGATGGAGAGGGGTTGGTGTTCGGGTAAGGGTCAAGGGTCTTATGGGGTGAACTTGTTGAGGTATATTCGACGAGGTTTGAGCGACCTTCAGGACAGATTGACTTTTGTGGTTGGAAATGGTAACAATATCAGTTTTTGGGAGGACGGTTGGTGTGGAGATATACCACTAAAGGTGAGGTTTCCTTGTATCGCATAACTATGGTGTCATTTGCTATGGTGAAGGACGTTTTAGTCATCCACAATGGGAGTTGCAGCTGGAATATTACCTTTCAGAAGGGTTTGCAGGATTGGGAATTGGATGATTATGCACTGTTTTTAAACCATTTGTATGATGTGAAAATTCGGGTTGGAGAGGAAAATCGTAGCCGATGGCGTTTGGCACGGAATTGTGTTTTTTCAGTTTTTTTCAGTTCACTCTTATTTTAAATCCTTTTTAGACCTGTGGAGAGTTCATTCCCCTGGAAGTTGGTGTGGCAATGTAAATTGCCTCCACGGGTGACGGTTGTTAGGGGACAGATATTAACGATGGATAACCTCTGAAAAAAAGGTTTCTATGTAACCGAGTAGTGCTATATGTGTAGGAGTGATGGGGAGACGCATAACCACTTGTTCATTCACTGCGACGATGTTCGTTGACTGTGGAATAATATTCTGGCTTCCCAACATATAAATTGGGTGTTGCCTAGATATATTGAGGACGTGTTGCGGGCATGGATGAGAAAGCTTCGTAATAAGGATGGCAAGTTTGTTTGGAATCTTATCTCGAGATGCTTTATATGGTGTGTGTGTGTGGAGAGAAAGGAGCAACCGCTGTTTTGAAGACCAAACACGGACTACAGAGTAATTTAGAGAATTTTTTTATCTAATTTTGTATAGTGGTTTAATGCCGCAACTAGTAATCCTATAGAGGAGCTACGTAACTTCATGTATTTTCTTTCTTGTTTAAGTTGATAATACACTTCCTGTGTATTCTTTTTTTATTAATAAAATTATTTGATTACCTATCAAAAAAAAAATTTGGTATATGACTAATTATTAAGAATTTGCTTTGTTCATAGTTATTAGTTATTATTATGTGAAGAGCAGAGAATATAAGTTACACAAACTTGGAAACCCTTGTATAATGGCATCTATAATTGCCAGAAGATTGCTTTAAGATGCTCAAAGGAACATCATGTGCAAAACCATTCCTAAATTTTATTCCAATTCTTTTCAGTGTTCTTTACACCAGCAAATTCATACACATCAAGATAAGTAATCCAAAGTACAGATATTCTAAACAAAGAGGGACAGAGAACTTAAATCTCAAGCATCGGAACACGCCGTTAGTCAAGAGTTAAAAACAAGTCACAATTTTCATGCTTCATTCTTGAATATGGGACTTGAAGTTACAAGTATAGAGTGGAGAAGGGCAGAGCCAGGAACTGGATTTATTTAGTGGGGGCACAACTTAACTACAAAATATATTTCAAATAGAGAAATAACACAATAATATTTAAACAGCTACAGTTTTTCACGATTGCTGCTTACAGGTTTTCAATAACGCAGTAATATTCAAGACCACACCAAGAAACAGCTACAAAATCAGAACCACGTATTGCAATACTAGTTGCAAAAATCATTATAATTGGTACACCGTATGATATATCTATTGAATCTCTTCTCAATATCATATATCAACCATTAACAAAGTTGATTCACAGGACACTCATATCAACAATTATACATGAAAAATTACATATAAGTTCTCCAAAAATGAATTGAAGATCTTTTTCTAGTAGTAGAAATTGAAGAATCAAATGCAACAACGGATCATAAATTGCAAATTGTCAGCCTACCACATGCTGGAAAATACAAGATTTCAGCACTCCCATTGATCCTATCTCAAAAACCAAAAAACCCATTCATTAGGGAAGGGGAGAGAGGGGACTCTGTGTGAGTGGGTGTGGGGTTGGTGGGGGTGAGGGCATGTCTGATGTCTTTTGCTGTTATGGAATCAGGAATAGAAAATAAATTTCAGCGTTATTTGAAGGGGGAAACGCTAGGGACTGAAAGTACAGAGCACAAGATCACTTCGGGAGAGGGGGATGATACTTATCTTGGCAATCAAAACTAGCATTTAAAAGTGATTATTATGAGTTTGATACTTAATTATGCTCTTATTTTTTAATTATTTTGGGAGAAAACCCAGTATTGGACAAAAACGGATGAAAATGAGCAATAATTGATCAAGAGAATTAAAGTTGGACATATTCTAGAAGTTGGAGACCAAAGAGTCACGTTTGGAAGTTGAAGGACCTCAATTGCAATATTCAAAGATTCAAACTGAACAAGAAAGAAGAAACATGGACCAAATTGCACATGTCAAAGATAATTTCCAGCAATTTCGGAAATCCTAATTTGACCATAATTATGATTCCCTCTTCTTGAGACTATTTTAGACCTAAATTAAGGTGTATAAATATGGATCTTGCTTTCAAATAAAAGAGGGAGACGAGAGATAATTCTTGAGACTAAATTACACATCCTTAAATATAAATTCCTCAAGATTTGTACCTAAATTTGGGAGCGATCTGCCCCAGCTCCCAACTTATCTAGAGAATGAATTGGGTCCGTGTATTGTTGATCTTCTAGTTAATTCAAGATCTGGTGATTAACCCCATTTAACTAGTGTCGAAATCGGTCGGGACTTTGAAATGACAACACAATACAAGCTGCTTTGAAAGCTCTACTTTGCCGCAGATCCACTCTGATAAGTTGAAATAATATTTTGAATAGTAATTTTTAAGAAAATCTGTGATTAAAAAGTAGGACAAAGTTATGGATATATGTACAGAATATTTTATCGTGTGAATGTGGTTAAAATGAGTATGTAAAAGAAGAGTTTAAATAATTGTTGTCAAACAGGGGCTTAATTTCAATATTATAGTTGGTTAAATTCCTTCTTGTTAGGAACTTAGATTAAGAGTTTGTTTGGTAGGAATTTTTGGGAGAAGAATTGATTTTTGAATAGTGATATGATGGGAAATGTGTGGTTGAAAAAGAAGAAAAAATTATTGATGTGATGGAAAATATTATTTTATTGAAGAATGTGTGGTTGAAAATGAGAATTGATTTACTTCTCATTTTTCTACTCATTTTCAACCACACATTTTTCAATAAAATAATATTTTCCATCACATCAATAATTTTTTCTATCTTTTTTAACCACACATTCTCCATTAATCTACTATTCCAAAATAATGTGGTTCAAAACACACCCTAAATTGAATACTTTTATATATGTATGAATTTTTATACAAATATAGTAAATATGTGCATGTAAATAGAGTTAATTTTATTCGAGAAAGATTGTTGACGTTGAAAATTATATGAACAAGATTAAAGCCAACTTAAAATGTAAATAAGAATTTTATTGATAATGATTTGCAAATTATTATTGTAACTACAAGTGTTTGCCCTTTTTTCCTCAAGGAGATATTTGGAATATGAAATGTTTAGAGCTTCCTTCTCCTCCTCCTTTCCCAAAACTCTCATCCTTCCTTTTATAGGGAAGGGTTAGTATGCATCCTTCATTTCCTTGTCTTATCAGCTACAATACCAAGCTGAGAAAGTACATCATTGGCATGTTTATCCGTGAACTCGGCTGTCAGGTCAATGAGTTAACCTTACATGTGGTCCCCAACAATTAATTAACTAATTAGGGGATGACATTTGATTGGTGGAATTGGTGGGCGCTGATGTAAGACCTTCCAAATGTCAATTGTTGATTGTCTATTTGTAAAATATGTAAGGAATCTTCAATCATTATATCCTCTCGAACTTCAGCAATAACTAATCCGAGCTGATCTCCAAATATCCGAGCTTAAATTAGCAAGGGCATAATGCATACAACAAACTGACAACCTCGGAGGTCGGATGTCAACAGAGATTATTAACTAAAATTGATTAATTTGATTGTTATACACTGGAAAGCATCGACACACTGCTGGCATTGGCATATCAATGTCCGACTCTATCGAAAACCGATAAGTCTCCTACGTCACTGACGCGTGTTGAAGGTCCCTTACGACGCATCATAGAAGTTATGAAGTTGGTGGCTGAAGAAGAAAAGTTTCATTGAAAATAGTAAGCAAAATCAGAGGTTGCCGCGCTGATTAAGAAGAAATGCAAAGACGGTTGGAAGAAATGCAAAGATAGCTGAGGAAGAAGAACTGAAGAAATGAAGAAAAGGTGTGTTTGGATAGGTTTTGAAAATGAAGAGGCATTTGTATAGGTTTTGAAAATGAAGAGATGTGTGTCCACAATAAACCTTATTATTGAAATCCACTTTTCAATTCAAATGTGCTAGGTTGGCCCCCAAAACATTAAATCGTCTACAAATTTTGCTTTTCCTATATCTATTTGATAGGCTTTCTTTTCCAGTTTTAACCTTTAACAAACCAAAAGTGGATTTCTATGTCGATCAATATTTTCACTTTAGATTATTATATGATGAGAAGTATTAAAAAAATTATTACTTTAGATTAAAAAATTAAAAAAATAATATTTCAATTAATGTGTTTCGTGTTGGAACTTTTTCGAAACATTGAATATCGGCATGTCCGACATGTATCTTGTCATACATTCGGGTCCATGTTAGTGCTTCTTAGGTTATACACATGAAAAAGGAGCTGAATGAAATTGGATTAAATAAATGTTAAATGATCTAAGTGAAATCAAAATTCCTAACCACTAAATTCCCAAAGTCTTCCACAACCTCGTTAAATTAGATTAAATTAGAGTAATTTAGTTAGAAACATAACACTTAAATTGGAAAACTGGTTATTAAATAAGTTTAGATTGAAACTAGATTAGGATAAAATTAGTAGTAAATACTTTGTCTGTGTGCATACGATACTTGAATTCAAAATCCACTTTATTATTTGCCACGATCCGTATACTTGCTTGTGAAATCAATCAGGATCAGGGACGATAAGGGGCTTACTAATTGAGCATAAAGATGATGAGAATGTGGGTAGGCCTGTTGGGGTTCCTTTCCCCGTTATGGAATCAGGAATGGAACAAAAATTGCAGTGCTTCTTCATGAAAAAAATGTTGTAAACATGATCTAAAAATATTCTAAAGTCCAATGGAGGCATGTCCACCCCCTTCCTCTGCATTAACTCGTAACTGCCTATTTCGGTAGGGACAGAAAGTGTCAAGGATATTGAATAAGATTACAGAAATCGTCAAAAATTGCAATTATAATATTTACTTTCCTTAGTGTAGGATTCCTTTCCTTAGTAGTAGATTGCGTAATCTTTCCTTTTATATTTATTTCCTTTTACAGCTATTTGTAACCCTATAAATTAAATATAATAAGGAATATTTTCCATTATATTATTTCCTCTTAGTGTCGGATTATTTGTATAGTAGTTGATTGTGTAATCTTTCTTTTTATCTTTATTTCCTTTTACAGTTATTTGTAACCCTATAAATAGGGTCTTCTACATTGTAATATTTAGAAGTCAATATAATACAATTTATATTTCTTACATGGTATCAGAGCTGTTACGATCCTAAACACTTTAATCTTGAATTTCGTTTCCGACGAGCGGCCTTGAGCCGCTCGTCCGGCTAGCAATTTTGTCTTTCTTCTTTTGATTTTATTTTCAGATGTATCATTGTTGCAGAATTCAACTTTGCCCAAATCGATTTTATTTTATTTTCAGTCCGGTCAAATATTAAAACTTCCGTATACAACTGATCACAAAAATCCAAAGACTAGGGTCACTGATTCTTGATTTGTGCCACAATAAATCGTGTGGGTGCAGATATCAAAAGCTCGTGGGATAGCGATTTGAGAGATTTCTCATTTTGGGTTCCGTTGAAGCAAATTTCGGACATTCTTCTCAGTGAACGGCAAATATCCAGGCTCGCATCATTTGTTGCACTGAAATTCCAGTCATGGCAAACAAGAGCCACGAAGATACGGTTCTTGTCAGATTCTGATATGGTACGATATGCAGGAAGACAACGCACTTGATTTGGTGTTGGGCTCGCTATTTCGATCTTGGGCCAGTCGCGAGTGTTTGTCGCTGGTCGTTGCTGGGTTTTGGTTCGGTGACCGTGGATCGAACCCGCTACCCTCAGATTTCCGGTCGTCTTCTGCGGGTTTCCGATTCCGGCGAGTTCTCTGTCTGTTGAAGTTTTCTGGGTGGGTGTTCTCTGGTTCTTCCTGTGGCTGGGTTTCTCTGTTTCTCTCTGTGGCGGTTAACTTTGGTTGGGTATCTTCTGTTGTGTGGAGTCGGACCTAAAAATCAATTAGCAAGGCTGCCTTATTAATTTCTTTTTGGGCTTCTTTGTGTGGGTTGTTATTTCACTTGGGCCGGTTTCATTTATTTAGGTTTCAGTAATTAGGCCAGCCTATGAGTATTTTGTGATAATGGGCCTGCGTATTGGTTTGCTCTCATGGATATAAGGGTATTGGATAAATAGTATTTAAGTGGGCCCCTGTTTAGTGTTTATTGGGCTACTAGAATTGGGCCAATAATTTGTGAGGTTAATTTTAGGTTTTTATCTGAATTTGGGAACAACATCAATTAGGCCCATAATTAATGGGCTATTATTTTGG
>CAIGRM010034126.1:0-11013 GCA_903798335.1 Fraxinus albicans | reverse complement strand
TTATGGATGAAATGTCATTAGTTGCATTTATGTAGTGTTGCTAAAAATCTTAAAAATTTTAATTATGGTACGGAACCGAACCGAACCGAACCCTAACGGTTCCATAATTATATTTGGACCCGACGGTTCCATTTATTAAATACCCAAAAGTCTTGTATCGGTTCGGTTCTCTTCAGAACCGAATCGAACCGACCCATGGAAAGCTCTATTAACACCACACGATTCATTTAATATCTAATAATTGTGATAATATATGAGTATCCTTTTAATATCTAATAATTATGGGATCTGAAACTTCTTCCTATATGCTAAAAAAGGGCAAATTGTCTAACATTAATCCTCCTTTATTAATTAGTTGATAGCGGCTATATTAACACTAAAATTGCTCAATATTAGCTTAATGTTACACTTATGTCCCCACCTATATTATGTCGTATTCTTATCTTCAATCTTTCATTAATTAACACATGTGATCTTGATGATGATTTTGTTTGCAAACGAGGTACACATATTTTGTTGTACTTTTGTAATTGTTATTTTTTGCCATTTAATAATTCTTTTTGTGCACTCTTAACATATTTTTTTAGATGAAATTGTCGTCTTGGACAAGATTTGTTATTGCACCGAAAGGTTGAGAATAAAAATACAATAAACAAACTGAGATATAAGAACGACTATAAATAGAGTTTTGGACTTTTACTGCAATTAGAGAGTAGGCAATAAAAGCCCATATAACTTCTTTGGAATTATCTATTTGTACAGAAAAAATTTTACAGAAGAAATACAGATACTCACATGGGGGGTGGGACCCATGTGAATTAAATATTGCAAAAAAATAAAATAAAATGGGCCCCACCTATTTGTGTGTACTATGTAAGCTTTCTGTATCTTTTTCACCTGTACACACAGCAACGTTCAACTTCTTTTTAAGATACAACTTGTTCGTCAACTACTTTGACATGTAATGGCTTTCTAATTTCAACTAAATCGTCGCATGTGATTTCTCGTCTATAACGTGAACCATCACTTCATTTGTTAAACAAAGTTGAATGATGGATACAACCCTTGCGTCCGACTCCCTCCATTTCACCGCGGACATCTCTTCTTGCTTCTTCCGTAATGTATTTACCATTCCTTGTTGCACCAGCACGTCTTTCATCCCCCTCTACCATAATCCAAAATTTCATGACCTATCGAATTTCATGATATTCAATTTCACAAAAGATGAAACCTCAAGCAATTGCGAAAATCCTTAACCTGGCTCGAATACCAATTATTTTGTAAAAAGTAAAATTGAAAAAAATAATAACAATAAGATCGACACACAAAATTTAAGTGGCTCAATAATTTGCCTACATCTAGAGTACGATACAAAATAATTTACTAATTTTCAAGTAGGGTTACAATGTGGTATTTATATAGAACTCTAATCTCGAAATTATCCCTAAAATACCGGACCAGGCCGTACCGTGGGGGCTCTTTCCTGCACCCCAACTTATCTGCGTCTAATCTAATAGGCTAGTTGATTCTGCTATGGGAACGGGATGGGCCCTCCACACCATCAACTAACCCCCATATAAATAAATATAGGGGAATTTTCAAAAATGTCACTAAATTTGAAAATCCAAAAAAAATTGTCACTTTCACTTTTTGATTGCAAAAATGTCACTTTTTTGGTGCAAAATGTCCAAAATATCCTTGTTACCACCTTTTTAGGAGCAATAAATGTTNAAATCCAAAAAAAATTGTCACTTTCACTTTTTGTGAGCAAAAATGTCACTTTTTTGGTGCAAAATGTCCAAAATATCCTTAATACATCATTTTTAGGAGCATTTAATGTTTGATTTGAATATAATTAATGTTGTGATGTGATGATTTACTTTAAATATTATAAAAATTGTTTATATTATATTATATTGAGTAATAATAGTTTTCTTTAAAAAAAAAAGATAAAAGAATTTAAAATATTAATAGGGGAATTTTTCATTAGCAAACCCCAACAACACTTTCTTGCAAGGTATTTCTATTATGCAGAGGGGCAAAAATGTCCTAAATTGACAATTTTGGAAAGAATTTAAAAAAGTGACTTTTTTGCAAATGTAAAGCCAAAAATTGACATTTTGTGCAATTTCCTCATAAAAATATATGAGCCACCTAATCAACATGCTAATATAATAGAGTGATTATTCATGCCAACTTTTCAAGCTCAATTTATGATTGAGAAAAGCTTATGGCCTGTTTGATAGCATACAAATTACATGGAAAATCAAATTCCATTTTTCATGTTTAGTAGTGTTTGAGGACCATAATTTGGCATGGAAAATGTCACTTTAATTTTCCCTCTACGCGCCAGAAGCCTTGCGTGCCAGGAGATGATTTTCCCACCTTTTAGGTGGGAAAATGAATTATGGGGTTTGTCTATCTTTTTTTTTTTTTTTAAATTTTGCAATGAAAACAAATTTCATAAACAATTGTAAAAAAAAATTTCACTTTAATTGACAATGTTGATGCAAACGAACAAAAAACTTTGATTAAAAAAATTATTTTTTAGAAAATATTTTTTTTTCGTTTTTTTTTTATTACTTTTTTGCAATGGAAACAAATTTTATAACCAAGTGTGGAAAAAATTATCACTTTAATGGACAATTTTGATGAAAACGAAGGTCAAACGTACACAAAATTTAAAAATTTTTCGGGTGGAAAATTATATCAATCAAACACACTTAATTAACAATTCCCTGGAAAATAATTTTTAGACAATTACTTTCCCTGAAATTTATTTTCTTTCCACTCATTTTCCACAATTGCAATCAAACGGACCCTTAGTTCTTTAGGTTAAGAATAGCATCTTTATTTTGGTTAGGTTTAGCTATTTATCAAGTCTTACTGTTCGATTGGTAGCTCCATCTATGAAGTATATGGAAGGAAATAGGGAAAGGAAAGAAAAGTAGAAATGAAATATGAATCTCTCAAACTCTATTTTAAACTATATGAGGCAAACTTTTGACTAAAAATGTTAATTAGCAAGGTTCTTTCAGCCCTTTTCTTCTACAAAAGATGGAAAATAGACTGAATTCCTCCGGCTAATATTTGCATGCACGTTCTTTCGTACAAATCACACCTTTGGTCCTTTTCAATTGGAAGTCCAGATAAATTGAAACATAAGCTGATCACTTTGATTCATGTTAAAGGATAAAATATTCTCACATCGAATAAAGATAAAAACATAAACCAATTTATAAAGAATTTGGCTACTCCTCGTAATAAGGTTGACCTTTTAACATAAAAAACCAAATCTTAACATGTTATTAGAGTCCATTAAACTCCAACGAGCAATTCGATTTGATTAAGACTCAAAAAAATGAGCACACAAATTTCAAGATTGGTCTGTTCAAAATGAGCCACCATTTTGCGGAGGCATGATAATGGATAAAATCCCACATCGATAGTCAACCTTATTAAAAAGTGTAGCCCAATTTTTTATAAGTTGATCTATGTTTTCATCTTTATTCGATGTGAGATTTTGTGCCTTCACAATTCAAACTAAAGGGTGCCACACAAACCATTTTGAATTTCGAAAATCCAAGACCTCAAACATTTTACAGTCTTATTAATTGTAACTGAACATTTAATAGGGAGTCCAACCATAATATCTAAAAAACATTTAAAGGAAGATCATATTTAAAACACACCAAAGCCAGATACCCAACGGTGACAAGCCATTATCTATATCTGAGCAGAATGGAGCGTTCATTTCTAGTTCATGCAGTTTGGATATCACCAATTTGTCAATTTTTCCTGTCGGTTTCTTCATTATGTTCAGCATTTTTCCTGTCGATTTCTTCAGTGTGTTTAGCAGTGGATTCTCCATTTGTGGCCGTAGATATATCGTCCTCAGTTGTCTTGAGGAATGGCACGCCACTTATTGATACTGATTTGGCCATGGTAGAAACGTTTGTATCTTCTGGTTTGTACTTGTACCATGTTGCCCAATAGAGATAGTTAAAGAAGTTGAGGACGCTAAGAATGGCCAGAAACCAGTAGAAGAGATTCAAGTTGTTCTGGTCCAAGATTTGGCCATGCAACCACCCTTTCTTGCTAGGTGTAATTTTCTTGGTCACAGCATTAATGACATCAACAAATATAGTGCTCAAGAAGTAGCCAAACGATAGTGAAATCCATGTAAACGAAGTCGAAAGGGATCGCATGCCTGTAGGGGCTTCCTTGTAGAAAAATTCCAGCAGTCCGACTAGAGTGAACATATCTGCTATCCCGAAAATGCCATATTGAAACGATAGCCAAAAAAGACTAATAGGCTTTAACGGATTCTTCCAGGACTGGTGCTTTCTCTTTACTTCCACAAGGGCTGCAACTGCCATGGAAAGGGCTGAAAGGACCAAACCGACCCCTACGCGTTGAAGTTGAGAAATCCCTGATGGATGCTTGGTAATTTTACGTGCAAATGGCACAAAAATAAATTCATAGACAGGGATGAGGATGATCATGAAGAGTAGGGGGATGAAAGGAACTGATGGAGCAGGGACTTCAAATGAGCCGAGTTTTCTGTTCATTGTGCTACCTTGCTGCACTGAGAACGTTTGGAGTTGTGCCAGACATGTATTCATTATAATTGTGCTGGCTATGATTGGCAACATTCTTGTCAGAACCTTAACTTCTTCAACCTGTGTCACTGTGCAGACCTTCCATGGCAAGGGTTCAGCATCTTTGGGAAGAATTGCAGCTTTATCAAGGGACCTGGATCAGGCAGTGATATCAAGGAATCAGCAGCCATTAGCAAATTATAGAATTCGTCAAGGTACGTAGTCTATATGATTCTGGTCCAGTTTACTCTATCTTGATGCTTTAAGTTGCATGCTTCAAAATTTTAACAAAGGTTTACAACTGCAGTATATTACTAAACCGGACGAGGGTTAATAACTTTACTTTTATTTTGCTTATTGTCGTAAAAAATTTATTTTCAATACTTATATGTTCGTATTGCTTCTCATCCACCTCAATACAATCCCCCTAATTTTATCCTCCTAATCCCATCCCCTAATCGAATATGGTGTACGAAATACTCCCCGAGTGTTTATTTCACTCACATTACTATTTACTACATAGAACTTGACAGTATCAAGTAAGAAAAGAAAAATCATGTTCATAGTACTTTCGATTTCTGTCCTTAACAAACATGCTGTTAGAAGATGAATTTGCTTAGTTCTGCTTCGTAGGCTATAATGGCACCTGATTCATATCAATGCCACTATGATAAGTTAAATCCAAGTGAGTTGGAAGGTTCTCCAAGAAGGAGATTACCACTTTTATCAATAATAAGTTCAACTGAAAAATAAAAAAACAGTACCTAAATTGTTCAGTATGAGCAATCTTGTCATCTGTGGAAGCTGATTCTTTCTCATTAATCTCATACAATTCACTGGGGCTCTCTGGAGGTGGCAACTTTCTATTCTTCATTGCTACGACAATAACCTGAGAACCATTTTTCTGATTTTGTTAAAATCTTTTATTGTGATAAAATAGATAAGTCATGACCACAACTGAAAATTTTTATGCTGTCGTGTCAAGTCTATCTGTTGCATAGGAGTTAATCATGTCAAAATGGGCACGACACAGGCACATAATCAGGACATGATAAGCCTCTCCGAACTGGACCTGGCCTGGCCCTGCTCAATTGACACACTAATTCGATTGAAGGATGGTAAAGTCAGCATTAAAACTTGAATACTGAAACTAAGAACAAATGTGTGCATGCGCATGTGGCAGAGAGGAGAGAGATACCTGTGCAATTTTTACTAGAGGGCTTTCTCCGGGGACTTGAAGGCGGTAGAATGGTTTTCCGATGGCAAGAATGATAAAACCAACAACTGTACCCACGAGAGTTATGAGAAAACCCTTCCACCAGTTATGGTTGTTCTTGTTTGTGCTAATGTAAACTATGACTGTGACTCCAATTAATCCACCACTCACCGAACCGAGCAATAGCCAATTGAAATAACTTGCAAGACCCTTGGCTTCCTTCGGGTCCTTCTGATCAAATTGATCAGCACCAAGTGCAGGAAGAGCCCCCCTAACCCCACCTGATCCCAGTGCCAACAAACACAGGGAGGCATAGAACATGACTGCTGGTCTACCTGTCATACAACTCGACTTGCCGACACATGGTGCTGGTTGCAACTTCTCGTCATGGGCTTGAATTGTCATCATCACTATAGCCTAAGGAAATACATGTTTATCTAGATTTGAGACTGACTATGAAAGAAAGTGTAGGCCGAAAGGAGTGTTGAGGGGAAAACAGGGGCAAGAAACTAACCAATATTTCGACCGTCCCGAAAATCAGACATGTGTGGAATCTGTTTATGTAAGTGTCCGAAATGAAGCCACCAATAACAGAGAGCAAGAAAGCTGATCCCATTAAGTTTGTGAGAGTATTAGCAGCAGCAGATAGATCAAAATGCAGCTTGAGCCAGAAATACAGCACCAAGCTCACCATGTTTGCAATAAAACCCATGTTCTCCAATGCCACCATACCTTTGTACATACAAATTATGTAGTCAGAAAATTGTTACCTACATGTTCGGTTAAGAGGATTGGATAACAAATAACAGTATTATACTATTCAGTACAAGTTCTTGGTTATACCGTAAATGAAAGAAGTTGCTCTGAATCCTCCTTTCCCTTGTACTTTCCATGGGTTTAGTGTGTTGTACTCCAGCTTAGCTTCTTCCGCCTGTTTGCATGACATAATAGATTAGTGCCATATTCTGTCAATCGGATAACACTCGAAACTATTAAAGCAAAAGGTAAAGTTAAAATTCTATTCATTTTGCATGCATTTGCAGGGCAAAGCTATGATTGTAGAGTTGAGGGGCAAATTTTTATAACTAAAATCATGGGAGCAAAATCTTGAAGTACTAAATTTTAATTGTGGAGGCAAAATCGATAACTATAAGGAATTTTTTGTGCAAAATCTTGGATTTGAAATTTAGCGTGGGGGCAGCTGACCTCAATGCCCCCATACTAAATCTGCCACCGTGCATACGGATCGTACTCTAGACGATATGAATCCCGGGCGAGGGTGGGAGGTATTAGAAATACATACCATGGGTGGAGCTTGGGAGTGAGAAGCTAACTAGCAGGCTATGTTTAGGATGTAAATGTTAATACGTGAAAGGAGGGTTTGGCTTGATCATACATATATGGTAAAAGGAACCTTGTATATGACGTTCATTGGCATCTTATTGATCGCCTTCTTGTTCTCATTTTTGTCTTTTTTTCTCCTCTCTCTATATCTCCATATGTATACAGTATATACAGTTGGGATTAATATTTGACTCTTTATGCTGGTAGCCTCCGTTTACACTGTTCATTACATTCATGCATAAGTTCATTACATTCATGCATATATATAAAAAGTTAATTCAGGAGGATGACATTTCTCAACCATAATATGATTTTTACTTATAATTATGTTGAGGCCATCCAATTTTATTGTTTTTTTCAAAATTTTCATATAAGATTGTAGGAGAGACTATCAAAGACGGACTTTTTTGTCACAGAATGTGTCACCAATTTCATTTTTAAAAAGAACACGAGACAGATCTCCTTTCACTATATCTTGCCCACTAGTGACCGATATTTTAGACCTCACCTCATCGGTGGACAAGATATCTCATGCCCACTATGGACAGCAGATTAGTCTTGTGAAAAAGAAATCACGGCTCATTCATCGATAGAAGTAAAAAAATGAGTTCATTGATATTTTGACCTTGTTAGAAACAAAGGGAAACATTAAAATCCTAAGATTTCTTAGTTTTATAAATGATATTTTATTTTATATTCTTGGTATTTTTATATCAAAAGACATACTGATCCATGAAATCGAATAAAAAAATGAAACAGTTCCATGATTTACAGTATCTTTTTTATGCCATTGTTGAAGTCTTCATATTTACTTTCTTTTCAAAATGTTATCAATTATATTTAATTTAATTTACTTAAAATTATAGTCTTATATCTAATTATATAAAATATTAATCCTCACTATCAATTAAATAATTGAATTAGCTAACATATAATAAATATTACTCGTAACATATTGACAGTGGAACCTCTTTACCTCATTTTAGACCACAAGGCATATTCTTAAGAGTTGGCACAAAGTTTCAAAACACACACTCACACACACACTCTCTCTCTCTCTCTCTCTCAATTTTCAGAAAAATAAATATGATTCTAATTGAAATTACTCAATTTAATACTTTTAAATCTTATCTGATTTTCGCCTTCTAAAAAAAAAGCTGTGTATCATTGTCAACTTGGATTCTATCACCTTCGGAGAAACCTAACCTCTATGAAAATGATTTTATATTATTTATTATTTAATAGTGATTTTACCCACATCCAGCCATTTTAGTTGTAAAAGTCCATACAAGGTCATGAACTTGGTGTAAATTAAATTTATTTTAGATAGAAAATGTGACGTGTTTGATAAATATAGGTTTAACATTACTCAAGAGATTGTTGAATAAAATATGAATATTGATTCTTCAAATTTCAATCGTATTGTCAAAGTATAAAACTAAGGTTAAAAATGATTATTACATGGGAATTCATGATCCTAATGCGCTTGTTACCATTAGAACACATTAACTTGCACTTAACATTTTTACATTTATTTTAGTTAATTTAGTCACAATTACATAAGTAAACTAATTTAGTCATAAACACATACGTCACTTTACTATAATTTACATAAGTGAATTAAATCATTATCTGTGGGACGATATTTGGACTCAATCCACTTTATTACTTGTTAATGAATCGTACACTTGCGGTGGTTTTAATTCGAAAAATATTTTCGTGAACAAGTTTTTTGGCATCGTTACCTGGGATTGTTATTTTAGTTTGGGTTCGAATTATTTTAGCACTAATTCCGAATACTACTTGTATTCTTGTACTTTTTCCATTTTAGTTTGTTTTTGTTCTTTCTCATTTTCAAGATAAAAGATGGTTGTGATTGATTTCAAAAAAATGCTCGTATGTGATTTCATCATAAGACAACAACAATTGACAACTCAAAAAATTGATGAGGGAGATGTGCTTGTGGGAGATTTCATTATAGGACAACAACTACGAGATATAAAAAACGAAATGTGAATTTGATGAAACTATCTTGTGTGACTTGATTATTGCATTTCTCTCACCAAATTTTGACGTGGATGATTTGTCTGTAGGATTATTTCTTCCACAAATTATTAATGGACATCAATTAAGGGAATTGAGTTCACTGAACTTCCAAAAAATACAACAAGGGGAGAAGACTTTCCATGAAGATGTCCTTATTTCTTTGCCAAAAATTTTCGATAGAGATATTGAACTTAAGAAAGCTCAATTAAAGAAGATGAGTATGAAAAGATCGATAAATTAATCATAACAGGCCAAAAAGAATTGGTTGCATTCAAAGAATAGGAAATTTATTTGATAAATGCATTTTGTGCACTTTTTCGGGTCATATTACTAAATTTTTGTGTCGTTTAAGTATTGAATTTTACTTAAATTGTGTTAATTTTCTCTTGTTTAGGTTTTGGAACCGTTCATAAGCAATTGGAAAAGAAAGAATGATCAATTGGCCAATGAATGAAAGTTTTGGGACTAATATGCATTTGAATAAAAATCGAAGGACAAAAAATCGAAATAATTTAATGTGGATGACCAAGATGGAAGAAATAATGAAGAAAAATGGCTAAAAAAAATTCTAGAAGTTTTTATAACTAGGCACGCTCTTAGTTATATAGGTCGAACGGCCGCCCGGATCTTAACCTTAATTACAGGGGCTACTTAAGCCACCCCGTTTACTGCTGGGTGTCCGCTCAGGCCAATTCTAACAAAAAATTCTGTTTCCTTCAGAATTCAATTCGAACAAGGAAACTTTCGTTTGTGCCATGATATTCACGATTTTTAGAGGCATTTTGGAACTCTTTAGAGGGATTATAAATACCAACTCTTAAAATATAATTAGGGTGTGGAGAATTGAGTGCAAAAGGAGGCAAAGAACAGAAGATTGAATTCAAGAAATCCAAACATCAAATTCAAACATTCTGGGTGGTGAATTATATTTATTTCTTTCGCTCCCTTCTCCACAACATGTTAGGCTGAAGTAACTTGTGCTAGGATCAAGATAAACCTTGTATTATGAAACTTAATTTTTGAATCTTATTTTTGACATTAAAGTACGTTTTTTGTTTCGAACAATTATGATGATTTTTTATTTTCTGTACAATTACTTGATCACTAATTTTATGAATCTTATGTCTTATTTTACTTTCGAGAGATTGAAAATAAGTTAGACATAATCATAATTGTCGCAAAGTTCGATATGTGATAGAAATATACCCTTACACTTTACGTGATCTTTAAGTATTTACCAATCCATTAATACATTTTTGTATGTTCTCATCCGTTATAGAAATATAGTTGGGTCACATGTGAGAATATGTTTAATTCTTCTCGGGAGAGATTGTTAAACAAATCAGAAATATTGATTTTCATAACTAAATCGTGTTGTCAAATTGTAAAGTTATGGTTAAAAGGGATTCGAGATTCTAGTACGCTTTTTATCATCATATTTTCATCAAATTTTGCATTTAATTGTACTCTTGCATTTATTTTAGTTAAGTTAGGTCTTGTATTCATAAATAGATTATTTAATTTATAAGAAAAATTATAAATTTCGGTTGTTTCTGTTAAAGCTAAGTTAATTCGAATTTGAACTAATATAATCTTTGTGGGAACGACATTTGGGCACAAAATCCATTTTATTACTTATTAACGAATCGTGCACTTACGGTATTTGAAGGGAAACAAATATTTTCGTGACAGTTTCATTTGCCTAAAAGTGATTGCAAGGCTTTTGAGAGCGTTTACCTAAAATAAGACCAACTTATATAAAGTATACTAGTATTTCACCCGTGCGATGCACGGTGCGATGTACAA
>CAIGRM010034124.1:0-15689 GCA_903798335.1 Fraxinus albicans | reverse complement strand
TAGTGGTGGCAAATGGGCCAAGCGGCTGGGGCTCATCATTTGATGAGCCCGAGCCTGAGCCTAGCAAGCTGACTCGCTAGGCGAGCGGCTTGTGGGCTCGTCCAAGACAAATGATTTATTTTTTTTAAAAAAAAAGATTTATCTTAAAAAAAAATAAAATTGGCTAGCTCGTGAGCCAAAGCTCAACTTGATCCACGAGCGCACGGGCGGAGCCGAGCTCGTGGCTACTTTATAACGAGCCGAGCTGTTGTCACCTCTACAAAAGCTAGAAGGCAATGCTTCAATGTAAAATAAAAACTCAAAATTTAGTTAGAATAATTCCATCACATTTTATTCAATTCAACACAATAATATTCTCTATTCAACAACAAAATAAAAATTAAGTCTCGTCTTTAGTACATTTCTTCTTTATTCGTCTATAATTTCTTTATAAATTAGAGGGTGCAAAGACAACTTTTCTGCATCTTAGATTCAATAGAAATCCAACCATTTGAATCTAGTTATGAAAGCAAGAAAAGTGACGGCGTTTTGCTAGTTGCCTTGGCTGTTAGAATTTTCTCTTACACCAACTATTCAAATGAGAATTGTACAATGTTTACCTTCAAAAAATTTAGAATCTATATGGAAGCATTATACAAGATTGAGAAATTTATATTAATATTCCTACAATTTATTTATACCGACGGTAAAATATCGTCACTACGAGTCAAGTATCGGAGCTTGTAACCAATCTATTTGCTCAAACTTCTTCCTCCACTCGAACATTCAAGTGAGTACTTACTACGCGTCACAAACTTTCAGGGCCTATTTGGACCGAATTAAAATCTGATTTTAATCTAAGTCAAAGTCAAACAATCAATATTAACCATATCTTTTATGGGTCCCACTCTTTTTCAACCACACATTTAAAAAACTTCTATCACAATCCACTAAAAATTTAATTTTAATCCCCATCAAACACCCTCTCACACTGTAGCCGACTCGTCAGCCACCTACAAAAGATAGGCCGTCAAATACGTTGACTTTCTCTTGTTCATTTTCATCACACGGAACCTGCCGCATATATCGGGGCCGGTGGATTCATCTCCCTCTGTGTTTTTCTATTACGAACGAGTCAAACTCGGTCTGGACGAAGAAATCTCTCTCTCTCTGTTCTCTATAAGTCTAAACTTTGGGCACCACTGCAACGTGGCAACCAACCCTGACGCACCACCTTACGTATCTTTTTTCATATATATATAAACTGTTGACATTGCCTTGTTTTAAGAATTCAAATCACTATTAGTTTGCATGCTTGATATTGTTTTATTTGCTTCTTGATTTATGGACAAAGGATGCGGTCGTCTTATCGCCGAAAATTCTGATAGAGTTGGGTTTTTCGGATTCGATTTAAGTCCAAGATTGAATCAGCAAACGAAGGACATTATGTTTCCCGTGAATCTGTCGCCGGCCGATCAGAAACCGATGGCTTTAGGTGAAGTAGACTTCTTTTCCGATAAGAAGAGGCCTATTGTTGATCATGTACGTAGTCTTTTCATTATCTTATGTACTATGTGGTGACAACGTTGAACAGTAACAAAAAGAAGCTAAAATCTGGAGTTCTATTATGCAAGCATGTTGGATTTACGTGTATTTTTTTCCTTTAATATAGACGGGTTTGCAACTTGATGCTGCAGTCAAAGATGGTATTTCGTCAGATCATGTGGAGGATAAGCTAGCCAAGAATGAAGTAAGGAGATAATAAAAGCGAAATTGTTGAATATATATTATTAGCATTACAAGCTTTGATTTCTTATTTGGTTCTTTTTGCATATTTCTGGATTTAGTTGTCACAATTGCAAGTAGCGATTCAAAGAATGAATTCCGATAATCAGAAATTAAGAGGGATGGTTACTGAGGTCAACAACAATTACAATGCTCTACATTTGGAGTTTGTAGAACTAATGCAGCAACAAGAAAATTGCAGATCAGACAGATCAGAAAAGGAATTGTTAAGGACTAAAAGGATTGGAAGGGAAGAGAGCCCGGAATCGGATGGCTTAGCTCCTAACAAGGTTCCGAAATTGAATCCCGATCAAACCCCCGAGGCTACTATGAGAAAAGCTCGGGTTTCAGTTCGAGCAAGATCAGAAGCTCCGATGGTAATCACTTGCTTTTTTTTTTCAAGAATAAGCACTAAAATTGATCACCTGTTGTCGTTACTAGTAATAAGTAAAACAAAGTGAAAAAAAAATAGTTGACCCAAATTTTATTGGCCATCATCATACGTTGTTACAGCTGAGCTAAATCTATATGTAATTGATTATAGATATCCGATGGATGCCAATGGAGAAAATATGGACAAAAAATGGCAAAAGGAAATCCATGTCCACGGGGTTATTATCGTTGCACAATGGCAGTTGGTTGTCCCGTACGCAAACAAGTATGTTCATGTTCATTATTACTTTCATGCTCGTTGAATTTTCAGGCGGATGTGAACTTTTTTGGGTTCTGAAACATTATAGAGAACTTCCATCTTAACTCTTGATGTTAACCTATTACAGGTACAAAGATGTGCCGAAGACAAAACAATCTTGATTACTAGCTATGAAGGTACACATAATCATCCACTGCCTCAGGCCGCCGTGGCCATGGCTTCCACCACCTCTGCCGCCGCTAATATGCTCCTTTGCGGCTCCACCACGGGTACTGATGGATTGTTGAATACAACTTTTCCGGCGAGAACTATTCTTCCTTATTCGTCTAACATGGCTACAATCTCAGCCTCCGCTCCATTTCCTACTGTGACATTGGACCTCACACAACCTCCAAATTCATTACAACAGTTCCAAAGAACATCACCTGCCCAATTCAAAGTCCCTTCGCCAGTGCCAATTCCACCAATGGCTCAAGTTTTCGGGTCAAAATTTTCAGGGCTCCAGATGTCTCAGGATATCGAATCCGCCTTGCCAAGCCAGGCCGAACACCACAAGTCCTTTACCGACACCCTTAGTGCTGCCACAGCAGCCATTACCGCCGATCCTAATTTCACCGCCGCCCTCGCCGCCGCAATCACCTCCGTCATCAGTGGAGCACATCCGAATATCAGTGACAACACAACCAACGACAATTCCAACGTTAATGCAAGTACTAGCAACAAGATTACAAGCAGTATTCAATAATTAAAGCAGCTCTTTACTTTTTTTACGAACTTGTATCAAATTTTATTGTTTCGTTTTCGCATACGGGGTTCGATTATTGTGGACAAACATGATCATACTTTTTGCTTTTACGTATTAATTACCGAGGCGAGGCAGATAAAATTACGTTCTTTCCATGTTTTTGTGTATCCATACGATGCGCCTACCATTCATATTTGTATAAAATATTTGAAACACAATTGTACGTTTGACCTCGTCGGTCGCAGTCGTACCGTACTGCATCCATTGATTCCACGTGGTTAAATGTGAACTCGTTAAGAAATAGTCTAATCCCCCTTGCTTTGCACCGTTATTTTGAGAAAATTGAGTTTTGATTAGTGGATTTTTGAGAAATGTACTGTTATAAAGTAGGAATTTTTTTGAATTTATATGAAAAATATTTTATTGTATAAATTTTTGGTTGCAAGAGTCCTATTCGAAGGAGCGACTCTTGCATCTATGTCAAAATCTCAATTTACGGCCATGCTTCTTGACAAAAAGTTTAAGGGCACGTTTATCAAAGCTTACAATTGACTACATTTCAAGGAATGTATATTTATAATCTTGTCAAACTCAATTTTTATTCACATTTCTTAGGATACATAATTTTCACCTCATTTTTAACTACATATCCTCAAAACCAGTTACCTATAATCAATTACAAGGGCTAAAAGTATACATTTTTAACTTCGACAATTGAAAAGAAAAGTTTTACTCCATATGCAGCTATTTCAACAATGTCCATCTTTCAAACCTCAATCCTACCATCATTTTTCAAATTTATAATACAACATCAAGAAGATCAATTGAACCAACATCGCCATAATAGTTTCCATCCCTTCTATAATATTACAATTTTGTCGGAACAAGTAATTAAGTAAATCATCAGCCGTGTTATAACCACAATGTACTATGCTGTGAAAACATAAACTGCAAGACTCACAAAATTTAGAATAAAATCAACAAAAACACAGACATGTTTCTTTAAATAACCTTTTTGCTATTGGAATGTGACCATTTTCGATCTAGAGATTGCAACTGGCTTCGGAGGTTCTGATTTTCCTCAAGCAAGCGATCATATTCAAGAAGATATCCTTCTGATTGTTTCTTTAAAGCTGTAGCATTGGCTTCTGCACTGTTTGCCTCTTTAATCTTTTCCTTGAGCTTTGACTCCAATTGCCTAATTTTATCATGCAAGGTAGTCTTCTCTTGTTCCAAAGCTTTGATTTCCTCTGAACCTCGAGTTTTTCCATCCTCAAAAGCTCGGTTCTGTTTCTTTACAGCTTCCATGCTCTTCCTTCTTATGTGAAGTTCTCGGATATAATGATGTAGTCTATCAATCATAAATGCNTTTTAAAAGGTTACATATAATTACAGTCCACTTATATTTATTTTGCATGTAATGATTTTCCATATTTCAGTCAATGCAGGAATAATATAGTGACAATGATTGCAAATCTGCTATCGCAAGTACCATGTTTACTGGATTTGCAGGAAAAACTTCCTTCCCAACTGTAAACTACAAAATAACCAGTCACTAGATTCAAATTCAAAAAATAAATTTGTATATATGGGCTTTCAAATTTCCGTCATTATTGCTGAATCATATTTGAAGGTAAAGATTTTAGAAAGGTACCAAATGTATCGTCAAATATTCAATATGATTCCACAATATCTAGTTTCATTCTAGCCAGTAGAAAGGATCTTCTGATTTACTCAGCTTTCGACAGAGAGATAAAGGAAATTTGCACTTTTGATGTAATATGAGAGAAACATCGACTGGAGCTAAAGCCGGGCTTACATCCACACTCTCAAAACAAATTCCTTAGGTTGTGAGTTAAGCACCGGTATTAGACTATTAGTGGTACTCTCTCTCTCTACTAGTAGATGATAATAGATGTTTATAATATGTCAAACTACAAAACTTAAGATTGGATATTAGTTTGGACATGAAGTGAATATAAATGAACTTTCTCCTAAAGATATCCGTTGCTGCAATACATAACAAAGTTGAATTATGCATGATTAATTTGTTTTTACTTTTTCTTTTCCATGAAAGGTGAAACAAAAATTTAGGACACTAGTTCAATGCAAACATGTATTGCTTTCTGACATGTATAAGATATTAGCTAGAAAAGGATAAGCCATACGCCCATACACACCTACAAATTCACGTGATATAATTAATATACCAAGGAAAAAAAACGATCCAACTAAGCTAATCAACCAAGTTTCAATACGTAGATTACTTGACATTGATGTGTTCGATGTAATTATTTTTGAGTAGCATATTGCTCAAGAATAAATTGAATAACATGCTGTGAGATTCACCCAAATCCAAGCTTTTTAATCTTTTACGATCACACTTTTTATAGGTTTAAACTTCCTCACAAGTAGCCACCGAAAGATTCTACAATGAAAGTTAAAAATTTAGAATAATAAATCTTAATTCATTAACAAAAGAAACATCTAAGAGTCTTAACTCTATTACAAATAACATGCAGGGGTAACTAAAGACAAATAGCCACAGGTACCTGCCATCTATCAGTAATTTATTGATCGAAGATCTGACAATTGAAAATAACAACCAGAAAAAAAATACACAATTTTCAAAGTCTTTGCTAAGGCCCTGAATTTCAAAAAAAAAAAAAAACACTGAAAATCCTTGTTAAATAAATAACATTTCAAAACTGATAAAGACTGATGATAAACCAGATTTACTTAAAAATGAAAATGCATCCCAATACATACAGATGAACAGTTACAACATATAGGTTGTGCAGTGCAGCATAATTTCGGATTTCATAAATTAAGGGACCAAATTAAAGAACAAAACAAGATTTTTGGAACTATTACCCATCAGAGAAGCTTCGAGAAGATGCTTAGCAAGAAGAATCTGATCAGTAGCGTTGAGGTCACCGTCATCAGTCCAACGCCTATGGATCGCCACCACATTGTACCCGCTGGACACCATCACTACAAAAATAGTACCCGCCACAGTCTTGACCACAATTGGGCCGCGTCCCCTCTTGACCCTGTCCAGGACCATTATCACCAGCTTCCTAAATGGCGTTTTGAACACGAACATCACGATTAGTGCAATCTCCACGAATATCAGAGTAAAGAGCAATTGGATCATTTTCGTTTTCCCTCTCCTCTAAAATTTGGTATTGTGAGAGAAATTAAGGGCTGGTTTTTTACGAGAAGTATAGATTGATCAGAACGGGTGAAACCTGAAAGAGGAATGGGGTTAGGGTCTTACACTTCGTGCAAGAAGCAAGATCCACCTTCTGAACCTCCAGTGCTACCATTTTAAACGGTCAAATCGAATTGATGAATTCATAAAGAATTGGAAAATTGGTTCAAATGGTCTCAAATTTTTGTTCATCTTGCATTTTTATCCAAACCTTTATATTCTAGGCATAAATTGCCCAATTCTATCTAAAAAAAACCATTATTTTGGAGCATGGATTCGACTCCACATTCTTTTAAGGAAAAATTATACATGTAGTCCCAACCATTTTCATTTATTTACATCAATGAGTCCCAACCCCGACATAATTAATAATTAAAAGAACGCGTAAATGTCAAAATAGAATGGTGTAACGGAAAATGTTCGTACTTGTTGAGCCGTGTGTGGATTTTGTACAACTTCTATACACAATATCTTGCATTCTTGTAAGAGAAAATTGCCTGAAATCGTGTTGTTTGAAGTTTTAATTTCATTAATCAAACATTAACTTTTTTTTCCCTTCAAAAATCAGATGATCACATGAATGTAACTAACATGTCGATTACACATTATGTCACAATAAGATATCATACTAAGTCATAATCATTCATCATAACAAGTCAGTCACATACCACCTGATTTCTTTAAAATTTCTTGTAAGTTTATTAATTTTAAAATTGTTTTCTTAAATTAGTGTTATTATGCTAAAAGCCAAACAAAAACTTTCATAAACCTTTGAGAAGATGCCAAATATCATATTTGTGAATACAACTTTGAGGTGGTCCACCCTTTTGATCTGTTTGGTTAAGGTTGTTACTTGTTATAATCTATGTAATTAAGTACTATTAGTCAATAATTAATTTCCCTCTTTGATAAATGATTTCACCCTTTTTGATGGTTCTCCTCATAAACTTTGTCCAAGGGAAAATTATCTTTTGCCATGTAATACAAATTTCGTGTTGAAAGACTCGACCAAATACAAGATATTAGTGAAAATAATCGTCAAGTTGTGTCAACTTGATAACGTGTTAAGTAAAGTGGATTAAACTGCATTAGATAAATAAATTAAAATCTTGTGTAGCATATGACTTGATCTATTGTGTCCACTAATCATCACGCCTAGAAGATAAATATATACGAATAAAATACCTTGGCATGCAACCCAATAAATGCCTTTAATTGCACCCATAGATTTGATTGCAACACAATCAGTTCATCAAGAAAGGCAAAGGTAACAACTGGGAATTCAAAAAACTTCGAGAACCAACATACAATTAGGATGGCTTGTAATACTTTGTGGGTACAAATGGCATTTTCGTGACAAGTCCGTCGTAGGACTTTCCACGAATCACAACCTTAACTTTCGTCCCCGCCTTGTGCTGTCCAGATTTTACGTACCCCATGGCTATGTTCTTCTTTAGGCAGGGGCTAAATCCTCCGCTGGTGACTTCGCCTATGTTTTGCCCTTTATCGTCTTGAACCTCGCTATGACTTCTGGCTGGCGGACCTGAGGAGATAAAACCAACTCGCCTTATTTTTGGGCCCTCCTCGATTTGTTTGAGTATTACTTCAGCACCAAGGAAACCTCCTTGTGCCCTTCGCCTCTTCCCAATGGCCCATGTAAGTCCTGCCTCCACTGGTGTTATGTGCTGCTCCATGTCGTTGCCATATAAGCACAATCCAGCTTCGAGTCGAAGACTGTCTCGGGCACCTAAACCTGTCAACCGTACCTTACCCTCAGATTTCTCCAGAATAGCTTTTGCAAGATCAACAGCATGCTCTGAAGGAACTGAAATTTCAAAGCCATCTTCACCAGTATACCTGAAAGTTCATAAAGTTGACTGAGTAATATTTTTTCACCAGTCAGTAAGTTTCAAAGAAACAGTAGTTGACAGCACTCGATAATATAGTGAAGATTTCAGCTCCTTTTTCTTTCTAGTATAGTAAACTAAGGACTGTGTAGAGCTAACTTCTAAAAATTGTGCAAGTCTTGAAGAAACACGAAAAGGTATATAAATAACAATCTAATCGACTCTCCCATAATTGTCAGATGTTAAGATCTCATGGTCCCTCTTAATTTTTAAGGCAGCAATCATTTCAAGAAACAACACGAGGAAATGCAACATACCCGGTTCTTGTAAGGAAGCAGGACGCACCATTGATATCCAAGATGCGAAAGTCGCTGAAGTAAATCTTACTCAAATCATGTTTTGTCAGGTGCTGTAGAACTGGGCCTGCAAGGGGACCCTGCACCAGACATAAGGAGAAGTCGTATAAGCACGAGATCTTAAAGAATAACAAGCTAAATATATCATTTATTACATTCCTTTTTAATTTTAATAGCTACAACTTTCAACAGAATCTAAAAACAAAGAGAACGATAATGTTAGAAATGTGATTAACTGACCTGGAGGGCTAGAAGGGACCGCTCATCATGGATGTGCCAAGTGACATCACCACCTTTCGATGTGAATGACTTCATATGTTCCTCAATATGGGCAAGATCTTTATCTCTGCATCCTGCATTAACAACCAGGTACATGTGGTCATTTGTCACCTTAGTTATCACCGAATCGTCAATTGCACCTCCCTTCTCATTTGTGAAAACTGTCAAAGTCCCTGTCCCGGGTGCAAGACCAGAAACATCGGCAACCACTAACTTTTCAAGAAATGGTATGCAGTCCTTCCCTTTGAGACTTAAACCACACATATGAGAAACATCGAAAAGGCTACCATTCTCCCTACAGTTTAATGTGGAGTCCATAATTGAGTCCTTGTACTGGATTGGCATGCTCCAGCCAGCAAAAGGCACCATCTTTCCTCCATTGGCGACATGGAAGTCATACAGAACTGTCTTCTTCAGATCAGCTTCGGATGCAAAGCATCGACGAGTGATAGTCTTCTTATTAGCCTGAGCTAATTGACGAGTTATTGATTGACCAAGTTGCCACAGTCCCCCTCCCCTCATATTTGTATATATCTGACAAAGGCATCATGTTAGGGATTCATTAACAAAAGAGCAAAAACAGGCACACACAAATTTCAGAGACTCACCCTCAACGTGATACTACCTCACCTTGTCGCCTACTAGATTTTCACTAGAAAGAAGAATATTAGAACAACGATCTCACACCTCACTATCTGTGTCCTACCAAAAATTCTTTAGAAAATCCTTAACTTGATAAATGTCACATGTATAATTGATTCTGGAGCTAAAACAAATCTTGAACCAAGGTTTTGATGGTTATTCGTCTATAAAATTAAACTCATTGAGCAAATGTCAAGAACCAAACCTCTTTCAAGGTGAAAAATTGTAGAAGTAACTTTTAGCAATGGGTTCAATTTATCATTAGAATTTTAGAACATAGAATTGATAGTTCAATATGTACACATTTTCTGCAATCATCATAGACATATAAATCAAAATCTGATCAAATCATGGTAATCATAAAAGGATTCTAGTTAGATTTCCTTTCTGCATCATACAGACACCTCATCACCAATCAAATTAAGTAACATAAAGAACCCAATTCAAATCTCATTCTCCAACACAGATCCTATACTGTTTCTTATGAAATTTAATAGAACTAGATCTCTCATACCATTAACAAAGGAATTATATACAGAGTAGCAGAAAAGACACAAGCTTGATGCAGTTGCGAGTATCTAATGTGAGAAAATGCTTATATTGTGAAATTCAAACGAGAGATTCAAGAACACTTACTGATTCAAAAGCTAAAAGGGTTCCTTTCTCTTGAAAATGGTTTTCTTGGAACCTAATTCAGAATCTTTGGCAAAGATACATATATTTTCTGAAGTGGTATAGGAGTGAGTATATATATATATATGTCGTATGTAAAAGGTCGTATGGTATTTAATGGTAAAATAATATATAAAACTGGAAATGTTTGGTGGGATGGGATGTAGTGGGTGGAGGAGGTTTTCTCCGCTGGATCGAGGCCCATCCTCAGTGAGTGGTGCTGAGATTTTCAGTTACCCAATTCTATCTTTGTTTGGTAAAGTGGATGACTGAGGATCCGACTTGGAAACTTATTAAAGGATTTTTATTTTCATTTTTGGATCTTATAATGTAGCCAAAAATTTATGTAATAATCTTAAAAATTATTAAAAATTATTTATTAATTAGTTTGTTAATAAATAGTATTGTGTAATAAACTTTGAAATTATCGAAAAGAATTTAATTTTTAATTTTATGAAACTTGAAGTACTGTGCTTGCATTTGTATCTGAGTTATAGACATGGAATGTTAGCAATCATTTCTCGTAATAACTAATAACAAAAAATAAAATTTACAATAACTACTTAGCAAAAATATTGAGCAGTATGTCTTTATGGAAAGTAGACTAATGTAAAATGTAGAATATAACATTAAAAACATTATACAAAAAGTGTAGATACGTTAGTTTAGAACCGACGGTTAAAAAATTATCACTAACTACCATGTCATTTTTTCTCTCTTGATGCCACGATCATCACTTGTCACACTCTAATGAGAATAGCGTTGCTCCACGTGTCGATATCACATTAAATCTATTATTTTCATATTCGATGTTTGTATTACTTAAATTGGTTTACGAAGCCAACTTGGGTGGTTTACACCATTTTTTTAACCAATACTAAATTGGATTTAATGTCAAGAATATATTATTCAACAGCTGACATTAACAAGAATTCCAACAAAGAAATATATTCATGTCTTAAAATAAGACAAGAAACAGCATGTAAACTTGCTTTCTTATACTTTTTCTTGTTCCAAGTTTTTTTCCTATGCATAAATGTACAAGTAAACCAAAATCTCTAAAGCTTCAACATTTTCAGAGGAAATAGAGGAAGCCAACTTCAATTATGGCAAAGAAAAATGTGACTTTGATCACCCAAAGCTCTTATGTAAGCTAAGCCCACCGCCCCGCCCCGCCCCGCCACACCCCCTCTCGTTTATTGAGACTTGTTTCGTCTTAAAGGGCAATACTTTTCCAAGTGCAACCCATCATATCGTTAAGCGATGTGCTCATTTAACGCTTGGTTCTTATTAAGAGAATTAGCCTAAACCATCTTTTAAGCGACACCAGATTTTATCCTTGACATCTTTCACACTAAAAAATAGGCACTATTTTGCAGATTATTCTGGATAATGGAGTGGTGAGGCTAACTATATCAAAACCACAAGGACTATTGACTGGCATAAAATATGGAGGAATGGGTAATCTCCTAGATATCAAGTCAAATGAATTGAACAGAGGGTATGTTTCAGATCTTCTTATTGCATATTAGAGAAATTAGAATTTTCATTTATAAATTTTATAGCATATTGCATAAAGTGGCTTTACTTGTTCTTGATGCTTTTTATGGCTATAGCACATCTAACTGTACTGAAAGACTACAACTTACTCAATTCCCAAATCCATGCAAAGCCACACTAAATACTAAACACCACCAAAGACGATAAAGAAAATTAGTTCTGATATTACATTACTATGTTCTTATAATGGGTAGAACATGTATACAGGTATTGGGATATCAACTGGAGCTTGCCAGGAGGACAGGATAGATATCAGTTGTATGTATTTTCTGTCATTCTCTGGGAAATAGTTCATAAGTGAATCTAAAAATTCATTATTTCCAATTCAGGCTTAGAGGATCTGAGTATAGTGTGATTACTTTGAGCAATGATAATGTGGAGGTTTCATTTAAGAGTACTTATGATCCTTCAATTCCCGGAACCAAACTGCCACTCACTGTTGACTTGAGGTATACTACTAGCCTTTTCCTTCAAAAAATTGTCAATAAACATAACAGATTGTTATTTTCAGATACATTGTGAGGAGTGGCATCTCAGGTTTCTACTGCTACGCAATATGCGAGCGTCCTCCTGGATGTCCTGCCTTTGATCTTGCTCAAACAAGAATGGCGTTTAAGTTGCGAAGAGAAAGGTTGAATTCCCTCTTGTATATTGCTTAGCTTAGCTGTAAAAGTGAGGTCCAACTTATTTATTTGAATTATATCTTCGACTATTGAAACAGGTTTCATTACATGGCAATCACGGATGAGAAACAGCGAATAATGCCAATGCCAGAGGATATACTCCCGGATAGGAGCAAACAGCTTATTGTACCTGAATCTGTTCTGCTTATCAATCCAATTAATCCAGACCTCAAAGGAGAGGCAAGTGAAAATTTATTTTATCATGTGCAGACTTAATAAGTGCTAAAAATTCATATCCAAGAGACCAAGATGATAATTGTTCTTTGTATGAAAATAAAGCAGGTAGACGACAAATACCAGTATTCGATGGATAATAAAGATGGCGGAATCCATGGATGGATAAGCTCCCATCCTATCATCGGTTTCTGGATCATCTTTCCGAGCCATGAATTTCGCAATGGTGGACCTACTAAGCAAAATCTCACCGCACATACTGGTCCAGCTTGCCTCGCAGTAACCTTTCTCTCTCTTGCTTCCATTCATTAGTATCAAATTTGCCTTCAAATCTCTAAATCTAGCACAATGATGTGAAAACGAAAAAGATTTTTCATGGTTCTTCTATAAAGGCATAAAAACTCGAAATAACCGAGCTGAAATACTTGAACTTTGGGTCACAGATGTTCCATGGAACTCATTATATTGGGAATGATATTTTGGCTCACTTTGAAGAAGGTGAAACATGGAGTAAAGTATTCGGCCCCTTCTTTGTATACCTGAATTCGACCACGGATATGTCAAAAGCACACTATTTATGGATAGACGCAAAGAATCAGGTACTATTTAACGCAATTTTTCTGCTCTTTCATCCCAATTGTGTTGGCCTGCAACAACATACTATGCATTGTTAATAAAATTTTTTATCGGATATATGAATTCTTTTTCTCCATCTCTTCAGCTCATTGCTGGGTCTACTCAAAGATCATCACACATTGATGCATACTTCTTGGGCATCAATAGTTCGTTATATCAATTTATTAATCCATTTTTTTTCTTGGACGATCTTATCCTAGAGGTTATTTGAAGAGTCGTTATGGCCATATGATTTTGTCTCTTCACCATATTATCTTACTTCCAAGGAGCGCAGTTCAGCTACAGGCCGAATGTTCGTCCAAGACAGGTGACAATTTCATCCCTATTGAAATAAATATCGTTCAGGAAAGAACTAGGTAATGAACTTTATAAAAAAAAATTATTTTTTAAATTGTTTTACATTTTTAACTAGCTGCTTATTCAATTTCTTCACAAATATGTCTAGATTTGTCTCAAGTTCCCTAATTCCCGCAAAGTCTGCATATATTGGTCTATCAGGTGCAAGAACTGAAGGATCCTGGCAAACTGAAAGCAAGGTTATAACTTAAAACAGATAAAACTTGCAAATTTTACTGTTTGCTGTGTGTCAAACAGTTAGTGTCCATTACTACATATCAACCATGCCTTAAAACTTCCGTGCTTGCAGGATTACCAATTTTGGGTGCAGACAGATTCAAATGGAAATTTTACAATCAAGAATGTTGTACCGGGAATTTATGGCCTTCATGGCTGGGTTCCGGGTTTCATTGGTGACTATTTGGGCAAAGAACTGGTGACCATCTCTGCAGGTAAATGTTAGAAAAAGGAAAACAAGATTGTTGTAAACATGTATAAGCATTTACCGAAAACTCTTGTTAACATGTATTGAGGATGAACCAATGCAAATTTGTGTTGTTTTGCTTATTTATTATTTTTCTTCTGTTTATTACTCCTCTTTGAAGAAGCGATTAGAGCTTACTCCCTAATGTTTTAAAGTTCTACAGGAACGCAAACACAATTAGGCAATTTGATCTATGTACCCCCTAGAGATGGTCCAACCATATGGGAGATTGGGTTCCCAGATCGTACTGCCAGTGACTTCTACGTCCCTGATGTGAACCCGATGTATGTTAACAAGTTGTTTCTTAACAGCCCAGAGAAGTAAGCATCATATCCACTTCTTATTACACTTCCAAAGCACGTCCATCTTGTTAAACTATGTGAACGTAGCTCTTAACTTGAAGGTCAACCACTATAAATCTTGGGGTGTGATTTGCTCATTTTCAACTTTTATTTTCATTTATTATCCGTAAGTAGGGATTAGTGCTTAATCCTAACAGATCTATTACGATCATGAAACATACTGTACAGGTTCAGACAATACGGACTTTGGGATAGATACACAGACATACATCCTGAATCAGATCAAGTTTTCACAGTAGGCATCAGTGATCCGAAGAAAGACTGGTTCTTTGCTCATGTCGACAGGTATTTAGGCCAGATTTTTACGTTCCCTTTGTGAAAAATGCACTTTACGTAACTTATGATACTTTCAGGAGAAATGCAGATAACAAGTACGTTCCAACAACCTGGGAAATCAAGTTTAACTTGAAATCAGTAATTGGAGGAATTTACAAGTTGAGATTGGCTATTGCATCAGCTAACCGTACTGACTTACAGGTACCATTGCCCGTTCTGGGATCTGTTCTTGATATAGACGTCATGACCAAGCTGGCTTTTAACCAAAGTGAAATCGAGAAAGGACAGAAATAATGTGAACGCAAAGATTTTATGTTTCTACTCATTTGATGATATATATTCCTTTGTTGCAGGTGCATGTGAACCAGATGGATATCAAACACCTAGTATTCCAAGTGCTGAATTTAGGTGCAGATAATGCAGTTTGTCGACACGGTATACATGGACTCTATCGACTTTTCAGTGTCAATATCTCCTCATCGCTATTTTTCGAAGGAGACAATTGCATTTTTCTTAACCAGGCCAGGGGTGGAGATGCTCTTTGTGGTGTTCTTTATGATTATGTAAGGCTTGAAGCTCCAGTGCCTTCAGAGGGTTCTTAGAACAACTCCTACAACTTTTAATTAAGTAACATCCAGATTTTTCCTTGTAACATGATTTTCTTAATAAAAATCACTTAATCTTCCATTCTCTATCATATTTTTTAAAAAGACAACATAACTCTTATAAACATGAGACTTCTTAAGTTCATATGGATAAGTTTATGATATCTCAATATTTGAATTTAAATTTATTATTTACCAATTGATTGATGTGCCATGTCCTTGGTGTTAAGCACTGATCCTTGGCATATCATGTTTCATTTTTAACTACAAATGGTTAAAAAATTGAGTTTTCACATTGTACTATTGGTGATACACAGGGGCGGACGCAGGACTTTAACGTTGGGGGGGCACAATCGAACTTGTAAAGAAGTTGATAGAATTTTTACAATCGAAAATTTAAGT
>CAIGRM010034111.1:0-32582 GCA_903798335.1 Fraxinus albicans | reverse complement strand
ACGTTGGAAATAATGCCCGCACATTAAGATGCTTATATATGAACTTATTTACAAATGACCTAATACAAGTACAACAATTTTGACAAAGAAATCCTAAACCTAGAATTACATATTAATTCTTATATAGCTTAGAATAATGCAAGTATTAATTTTATGAAATGATTCATTGCAGGCTGATTGAATAACAGGTTTTTGTCTTGAGTCAATAATAAAATTAGCAATTTTATTAATGATTTAAGTTTGTTAATTTATATTTTTGTTTATATGTACTGTAAAACATTAAAGGGAGTGAATTTTTAATGTATAATATATTCAATATTTGGGCTTTTCATATAATATTGTAAAATAGAAAGCTATATTAATAAGAAATTTCTATGTCATATGATCGGAGGGAAATTTTTTTGTACATGTATATTAAAAAGATCAGTGATTATTAACAAAGAAAAATAATACAACCATGGATTTTGGAGCGACATGTAGAGAAGAAGAATTAAGCTATAAAAATATTTCATAACAACAAATTAGTTAATGATACCAAAAAAAAAAAAAAAAGAAGTTTTTAATAAAGAGGGGTACTAATTAGAAACTTTTACACATATTTAAAAAGAAAAGAAATGCTTTGTAGACGTGTATTAGAAAATTGACAATAACTAACACCAATGATGTAACTAAAAGTAATAGAAAAATAATACAATCTTGAATTTCAGAAGAAAATTTAGAGAAGTACAAAAAATTATTGAATTCTATTGTGGCAACAAGTGAGACATCGTTATGGTAAAGAAATAACATTTTCATGGCCAAACCATGTACATAGATTAAGTACCATTTGGTTTTAGTAGCTATTGATGATTTATTCCACAAGATGATCCTAGATGTTTAAAGTTTGAGGATTTCATTGCCCTCATGAGAATATATGCAACTTTGTGAATTTGTTAAAGAGTGCCTACGAACAACACAACTTCGTGCATTGTACCCAACAATCATATTTAGCCCGTGTATACAAACTTGTACATAAGCTTGAGTTAGCGAGATATGTTCAAAAATAGGAGATAAACATTTATGGCTTAAAATAAGTGAAAGCTTTTACGTGGGGTTCCTTCGATCCTATAGTTATGTATGTCCCACAAAATGTGGAAATAAATATTTTTAATGACTATAGTGTCAAGTATTCCACAATATATGTAAGATGACATACTTGTTAATAAAATACCATTTTTATATTACATAAAAGGTAAAATTGATTCCATTTTGCCAATATTGAACGTAGAATTGTTTGATAATGCATTTCAACATGAGGAATCACTTCCTCATTATATGGAACTGGTTTGTTTGATTGTGCTGGCACCATCTTTAATAATTTCTCTCAACGTGCGTATGGTTAAAAAACTATTATTATTTTCTTAAGAATATTGCAAAGCTTTGACGTATTTGATGATCCCTCTTTACAGCACTCTCGACAGTACAAAATAAAAATGGAGTTTTAATCCCGTATTTATAAGTAGAAAAGTCTAATTCTCATATCGATATACATTACAAAATAAAGGACGGCCAGCAAGGAAAACATTAAAGAGTTAACAATTTTCATTTACCGTGAACGTGACACTATTAATATAAGTTTTTCTACTTTATTAAAAGTGTTGGAAATTGAAAAAAAAAAAAAATTACTATGAAATAAAATTTACGCGAGGAGATTGCCTCTCAGGCCTTACTGATGTATGTTTTTACATTGAGGCACAATTACATGCTGGATGGATGTTTGGCTGAATAGGCACAAAATGATGCTATTAAGAATCGAGGATCTATTTTAAAAGGTCAATCTTATTAAGAGGAGTAACAGATCATTTATAAGTTGATTTATGTTTACATCTTTATTCGATATAGGATTCTATCCCCTAACATGCCCCTGTAAGATGGTGGCTCGTTTGAGCAGACCAATCTCGAAATTCGTATGTTTACTTTTGGAGTCTTAACTTGATCACATTGCTCGTTAGAGTTTAATGGGCCCTGATACCATGTTAAGAATTTGGTTTCCATCTTAAAAGGTCAATTTTATTAAGATGGGTAATCCAATCCTTTATAAGCTGGTTTATGTTTACATCTTTATTCGATGTGAGATTTTATCACTTAATATACCCCCACAAAATGGTAGCTCATTTGAGCAAACCAATTTTGAAATCCTTATGCTCACTTTTGGGGTCTTAATTGGATCTAATTGCTCGTTAGAACTTAATGGACTCTGATACCATATTAAGAATTGAGATTCCATCTTAATATGTCAACCTTATTAAGAGAAGTAACACAATCCTTTATAAATTTCGATGTGAAATTCTATCTCTTAACAGATGCTAAGAGATCAAAGCCATACAAAATGGTTGAAAGAGGGGATAGAAATACATCCTTTTTCCGTTGTATGGCCACCATTAGGAGGCAACAACAGCTTATTACAGGTCTTTGCCTTGGGGACAATTTTGTTGACGATCCAAGTGCTATTAAGGTAGACCTTGATGATTATTATCAGAATTTGTTCTCTGGCTCTTCAGATCATAGTGCGGAGGAGCTGAATCTCATTCATGGAGTTATCCTGTTGCTGGTTTCAAGCATGGATAATCAAAAGCCGATAGCTTCCCCTTTTGATGAAGTTAGAGAGACTGTTTTTGATTTGGAATGAAGTGTACCAAGACTGGATGGTTTCCCTGGGAAATTCTATCAGAAATGCCGAAATATTATAGGGAAGGATGTCACATGGGTAGTTCAATATTTTCTAGATTTGGCACTATCCCTTGAAGCATTAATTCAAGTTGGTAGATTTTAGTTGATTTTGTAATTGTTTAAATTGATAGAGTGTAAAAGTTCGAGGAGTAATGTGCAATTTGTTTAAAGTTAGTTAAATAGGTCTAGGGTTTCGAGTTTGGAATAAGGAGGAAAATGGCGCGGATTTTCGCTAGACTGTCGCCAAGGGTTGGCTCGAGCTACAAAAAGAGAAATTGAATCGCTAGACTATCGCCCTTCATTCGCTCGAGCGACGGCCTGTCGCTGAGCCCTCGCTCGAGCGACAAGTCTATACGGAAAAATTTATTTTCGTGTTTTAAAGGCTTTTTTCTTGGCCCATTGACATCTTGACCTACCTATAAATATCAGAACTCACCTGTACGAAAATTGTAAGGTTGAATATTGAGAGAAACAGATCAGAGAGTGATTCCTCCATATCATATCCTTCAACCTTCATCTTGTGTGAGATCTTTTGGTAAGAAAAACATCAGTCCCATAATCCAAATACCAAAACACTACTTCATCTACATTTGGTCAGAGTTATAAAGATCGAAGGAAGTTGACAGAAGTTCCTGTATGTGAAGACGTGTTGTTCTTCCTGATCCACGGGAGACAAACGAATTCACAAGGCTTGGAGTGCTGCAGGGTAGCAGTTTCCACGGAGAGCTTTCGCAACAGCAACTAAGGATTGGTGCAGGAGATCACGGGATCCACGGAGTCCTGTAAGAAATGCAGTCGGGTGATCAGATACTATAGATCTTCTAGTTTGGTAGATTGTAAGTTATTAAATTCATTTATAGTGGATTGACTGGAAAAGTACCCGGAATTTTTTCCAGTTGGATTTCTATCATACTGTTGTTCATTTACTACTTTATATTATGAATGTATGATATGTGATATTTAAACTTAGGATTAAATTGACAGCATGATTAACCATCTAGAGATAATTAATTGGTGACTTGTTGCTAATTAGTTAATAAGATTTTAATTCCGCATATTACACCTATTCACCCCCTCTAGGTGTTGTTAGGGTCGAACTTGCGTTTTTTTCACAAGTTTTATATTGCTAGTCGCTAAAGTGCAGGCCACTAATTCTCCGGACACTAATAACTTCTTATTTAAAATCATTACTGATACTTCTATTTGGATGGGATCTATTGTTTCCAGGATTGTGTTGGCTGTTAGGGGGTTCCCTATCTCATTTACCATTTTTTTTGTATGATGAGGATTTTCTTAATTGCTATCTGACGAGGTTGGCTACTAGTGATGATCTATCCCCCATCGCTATGACAAGGCCTTGGGGAACATTGGCAATGCAACAAAATTGTGGTTTAGTGACGAGATATTTTGCGACATACAAAAAATTATCGCAATAAATTATTTAGCATGACATATTTTTAAAGTTTGTTGCAAAAGATTGTAGGGAAAAAAATAAGGACCAATAAAATATAAGGCAACATAAAATTTTTTCATAATATGTCAAAAATGAGCGACAAAAATTAAAGATTGTGGCCTAAAATATGATGGAAGCAAGGGGCCAAAATAATTTTTGGTGGGAAACTTATGGCGAAAAACTTTTATTTCTTGCAATAAAGTGTTTGTGATGCAATAGGGTTTACTTTTTGCAATAATAAATATGTGTTGCTAAAAATTCTATAGATGGAGAAAACAATCACTACTATAAAACTATGTGCAACGAGCAAAAAATATTGCCACAAGTCTTTCACAACATTCACTGTATCACTACAAAAAAAATATGATTCCGCGACAAAAAAAAATATGTTATCGCAAAAATCTAGATTTCGTTGCAAAAGTAATTTAGCGACAACAAGATGTTTGTTGTAGGCATTGTTGTGCTATATGAGTCACATAATGTACTTTGCAACAACTTTCAATCATTCATCACATAAACAAACTTGCAACATTATTTTTTGATGCAAAAAGTACAAATTAGCAACATGATATTTGTCACCATAATATCGTAGCAATATATATATGACGCGAAAAAATGAATGGGCTACAAGTCAATTTGTCACAATAATTATTCAAAGAAAAAATTGCTAGAAAAATATTTGTTACAAATACTACATAAAACGTTTGTTACCTATGCTATTTTGCAACAACATATCACGGTAAAATTGTTACAACGGTACACATTTATTTGAAAATATAACTTACTCATTAAAAATAGCTCATGACTTAATAAAAAGAGTGCTTCAATCTACAATTAATCAAATATAAATGATTCCAAACTATACAATAAATAAATAATAAATAAAAAATTGTATTATTGTCTTCAAATTGGAATGCCAAATCTTGTGAAGAGAATGTTGTAATAATCCTCAATCTCTTATCAATCATTTATCAACTCTCAGTAGATGCATCATCTGTATAGGAATCTACATAGAAAAGGGAAATGGCGTAAATAGTCATTAAAAAATAAAATAGGACTTACGTAATAGTAAAAAAGAAACAAAATACACACAAAAAATATTTTACTTACCAATATCATTATCATCTTTACTATTTAAAGAAATAAGGATCCGTGTTCTCAGCGGACTATCATGATCCCTATTTAATTCAGTGCCATTGTGAAAGTCGCTATCTTTGCCACGTCTTCTGGGTAAACAAAGGCGGAAGAAATATTCAGAGACTAAAAGAAAAGGAAGCTTATGATTGCATTGTAGCAGAGAATTACACAATTCAATCGCCATAATCTTTCTGAATGACACTAAATTTTCTAGCAGTAAATTTTTGGGTATGAAAAACGAGATTGTATGGTATGGTAACATTCAGTGACACTCACATTCATATAGACAATTCCAATTGAACGGCACTTAATCTTTTCTAAAAAAATTAAAATGCATTCTTTTGTACCTTCATATAGGAGCTTGTCAGAGTTGCACCCAATGTTTTGTTCCCCTTAAAGTTTTGATCTCTTTCAGTTCTATCAGCACATGTACCACATGCAGATGACAAAATTTCCATTGAACAGAAGCAACCTTGTACTAGGAACGTTCATATATAAAGAAGAGGGCAGTAGAGATTCAAAACAGCAACCCTACATGATTACAAAGAGAAGCGGTTAAAAACTAACAAAAATAAAAAGAGAGATGTTAACTGCACAATCAGTCAGAAAACACTAATTAAGTAAAGAAAAAGTATCAAGAAAAATTATTTTTCTCGAGCATTGAAAATGTAAAAAAAACAAATGGGTTAAGTAACGATTGCATGTAAACAAGGAAATAATGTTCTAATGTGCCATAAAATTTGATTTACCTTGACGGTTGAGCAATCAAGGGCTTAAGCTTCTGAGTTAAAGTTGAGTTCTAAACTGTATGCGCTGGTACATTAAGGCCTAATTATGTTGCGTAGTCTCTCTAGTACACTCAGCCTCCCCTTATTTGGTACACACACATCCTCTTCCTTATTTGTATGCAAGTTTTATGGCACAAATGAGATGCAATACCCAAGCTAATACATTGGATGAAGCCTACAATAGTTCACTTCAGTTCCAAGTATGCTAGCTGTGTAATTCATGTCAATCTTTTACACTTCATTTTTTCTTTGGTTTCTTCTTCAGATTACCATTAACTAAAATCTCAACAATATAATTATGCTATGTATAATAGAACTTATGTTAAATAAACCCTTCCACGAGAGGGGGGACAGAGATAACTTATCTTAAACATCACATCAATCATTAACTCAAGATAAGATAAAGGATCACCAAGAGTAGTTGCATTCTCAAAGCACACAAGTCAACAAGAAGATGCCTATTCTATACTAGATTGCAGTAAGGGTAGATCATATATTTTACTTAAATTTTGAAAATTTAACTGATAACGACCTTCACTCAAGAATACATATTGGTTGATACCCAAACAAAATATTCTTACGGAACTGTAAATGAGATATGTAAATTTTCCTCCTCCCAGAACTCTCCCTTGGAATTTTGCATCCAAGTTTATATTTCACGAGTGTAAAATGCACTCCTAAAATTATGATAAAGCTCTGTTTATGCATGAACAAAGGAGGCACTCAAATGAAAAAACAGGAAACATGAATTAGTGTTCAAATAATTCCAATTAAGTTACACCTATCAGGAATTTCAACAAAAGAACAAGTACAAAAAAATCTCGAACCCAAATCTTTTTAAGATAAATAACACCTTATTAATTTGCCTGTAATATTTCAGTATCAAACGAGAAAAAGGGAACCAAATAATAATCTCAACATAAAGAATGAAAATAATTCAAAAATTAAATTCTTAATAAATCATAAATTGTAAACAATCTAAAGCTTTCACAGTAAAATATTTTACTAAAATTGAAGCAAAATTTGGAACTCAAAACTAAAAAGGGAACAACACAGAACAAGGACTAAAATGAAGAACCCTTGTAAGGAATCAAAAAAGAGAGAGAGTAAATTATAAATAAACTTTAAATAAGAGTACTTTCATCAATATATAACAATAAATGAAAAATTCTATAGAAAAAAAAATATGAAAACTTAACCTAAAAAAGCAATAAAAATCTGTACACATCAAAGATACACATAAAACAAGAAAAAACTTAATTTAATTTTGAAGCAAAGACTAATTGACGTGGCTTGGCAGGCAACTGGGGTGGAGGTGGGTAGCACTGTGTGTGTGTGTGTGTGAGAGAGAGAGATTTCAATTGTGAGGCGAGAGAGATGGAGACAGATGAGTTTTGAGTTGGGCTAGGGTAGAAAGCGTTTTAGGAACATGTTTTCTTCATTTTGCAATTTGGTATCCAAGGTTTCAATATTGTGCCATTTGGTCCTACCTCAAATCATCCTGCAACTCCCAAAGACTTCCACACTAGTCCCCAAATCTTAAAAGTCATCCAAAATTGATCCCCTTCAAGTTTCGGAAGTGTGCAAATCAATCCAAAAATATTCAACACAAAAAATATTAGACAACAAATATGAATGCCATGATAATACCCTTACAATCTAGAGCAATGACAAATATACTTGTCACAATTTTTTTCCTTCATCCCTAGATTTTTTTTGTAACAATATACACTGTCATATTGCATCACACACAAATTATTTCAAGAAATAAAAGTTTGTAGTAATAAGTTTCCCACCAAATATTATTTTGGGGCCATGCTTCCATCATGTTTTTTACTACAATCTTTATTATTTGTCGCGACTTTTGATATTTTACGATAACTGTTTATGTCGCCTTATATTTTTTTTGTACCTACTTTTTTCACTATAATCTTCGTGACAAACTTTAAAAATGTGTTGCACNGTTGCACTAAATCACTTATTGCGACAACTTTTTGTATAACACGACATATCTCGTCGTAAAATCACAGTTTTGTTGTAGTGAGAATTTTTAGCAACAAATATTTTATATCGCAAAAAGTAAACCATATTGCATCACAAGCACTTTGTTGCAAGAAAATAAAAGTCTGTTGCTATAAGTTTCCCACCAAAAATATTTTGGCGCCGTGCTTCCCTCATATTTTTGGCGACATTCTTTATTGTTTGTCGTAATTTATCACATTTCACAACAACTTTTATGTCGCCTTGTATATTTTGGTACTCATTTTTTTCATCACAATCTTCATGGCAAACTTTTAAAATGTGACGCGTTAAGTCACTTATTGAGACAACTTTTTGTATGTCGCGAAAAATCTTGTCACGGAATTACAGTTTTTTTGTAGTGTATGTTGCGAACTCCGATATTATCATAGAGTAGAAGGATGCAACAACGTGCAATGTATATCAAAAGGCTTCAAGGCATGTTGTTGCTTAATTTTTTCAATATTTTTTGACTTTTATTATATTTTGCATCGTTCTTTTTTTGATGTCTTAACTTCTACTCTTTTTTTGCAAAAATTGTGTAAGTACCAACATAAAAAGTTTATCATAATATGTCAAAAGGTGCAAGAAATAATAAAGATTATTGCAAAAAATAAAAATAAAAATGATGGAAGCATGCGCCAAAATATTTTTTTCATAAAACTTATGGCGACAAACTTTTATTTCCTGCAACAAAGTGTTTGTGATGCAATAGAGTCTACTTTTTGCAACGATGAATATTAGTTACTAAAAAATGTATAGATGCAAGGAAAAAGTCAGTACAAGACAGCTGCTTTTTGCAACGAGTTGCCTCTGGTCTTTCACGACGTTCACCTATATGAGATATGTTTGATACATTGAATTAGATTATGTTTTTCCTTGGTTATTTATGGTTACATCACTAAAGCATGTCATTCAAAACAAAAGAAAGGCACAAATAAGTTCTTTTGAAAACACATCCAAGATCAAAACACGATACTTTACATTTATATCAAATTTTTTATTAAAACTAACAAACTATTTACAAAGATGCAATTTGAAATGCTAATCTATCCACGACAAGTTGGGCTCTAAACAGATTAGCAAGCATGAGAACATAAGATTCCCTCCCATAATTTTTAAAAGTGGCTCTTCAAGAAATAAACTTTCAGCAAATTATAACTTTTCAATGACTCGCATCCTAAATAATCTGAGAGTTAATCATTGGCTGCTGACCTTCCAACCGCCCTATAGATGAGCCCATTTCAGTACAGCAGGGCTTCATTGCGATGCTTTTATTCCCATTGGGCTGCCCTTGCTCTGTTATATAGCATTATGAAGAAAAATCAGAATAAACCTCAATATGAATATTATAATAGTTCGTGCACGATAACTGAGGAGGTGGGGGACGGGGTGAATGATAAAAGAAATCGTAGTAAATTTACCACGAGGCAAGTGCCGACTTCAACATTGCAGATGGGATAGTCGTGTGGGCAGCGTTGTAGTGGTCATCATGGTAGGTGGAAGACTCGAACGGGCAGCATTCCCAGCCGAAGCAAGAGCTACAAACTGGTACATGTAGAAGCATGTGCTTCCCTCAGGACATGTATAGTAATCATCACACACCGTGGGAGGTTTGACAAGAGCTGGAGTGGAAGGGCCTAGATTAAGAGGGTTCTGACCGGTCCTAAAAGGGTATCAGACCTCCAATACAATCCCGCACTTACCAGTGGTGGTATTAGCCACATTTTGGACCCCACGAATTCATCACAGTCGAATAATATACTTCATTGTCTGTACCATATCCAAAGGCAACAACGTGGTCTAGATCAGTTCCACAGATTCCAATGAAGACACCCTATCGGAGCAAGGATACATGAACTTGTCATTGTCATCGTCAATGCAAAGGTATAGTAAATAGGTACATGTTTTGGTACATATTACCAAAGCAGACTAGATAATATAATAAAACTAGATTTTAACTTATTTTTCTTATTCAATATTTTCTGGTCCACCCTATCAAACATATTTGGAAGTTTTTTTAGTAATGAATAAACAAATGAGCATGATTAAAGCCCTGAATAACACCTTGGCTTTTATCTATTTGGTTGACAATAATAAGAATTTTTTTTTTTTTACATATTTTGGAATCATTTGTATTTGAAAAATTGTACAGTGAAGCATTCTTTTTATTAAGCCATGAGCTATTTTTAATGAAATGATTTATATGTTCAAATGAATGTGTACTACAGTAACAATTCTATTGTGATGCAAGAAGTTTAAAATTACCATTTCTGAAAGTACTATGCAAAGAATATTCATGTTGTCACAAAAAAATATTTGTTACATGTTGTGAAATAGAATACGTGATATATATAAATATATAAATAATTAAAAAATGAATTACCCAACAATGATATAGTGTTGTAGAAATGATGATGCGACAAATTCTTTTTGTTGCAATAAATATTTAACTGCAAAAATAATTTTTACAAAGATGAGTGCTTAAATTGAATTCACGACATACATAAATAAATTAGGCAACAACTCTATATCATTGAAGCAACAAATTCTTTGTGTTGCAAAATAAATTCAGCTATAAACACAATCTGTCAGTGCCACAAAATAATTGCATAAGAATTTTATATATTTTAAAATAGAATACAAACCATATATAAATAATCACAAAATAAATTAGGCAACAACTATACATCGTTGCACAAATGATGGCGTGACAAACATCACGTGTTGTGAAATAAATAAAGACAAACATCACTTGTTACATAATAAATTATACTACAAATGTTGAATATCTCAAAGTAAACTATGCAACATATCAAACGTATTAAAAAACAAATTTCGCGAAAAACATGATTTGTTATTAAAGATATTTTACTATGAGCATGTGTTGTTGCAAAATAGATAGATAATAAAAGTTGTACCTTTAAAATAGTATTCACAACAAATATTTTTCTCGCAAAATTTTTATTGGAATAATCACTGCGACAAACTAACTTGTCCCCCTTTTAATTTTCGCGACATATATGCATTGCTACGACATTATAACGACAAATATCTCTTTGCAATTTTGTAGTTTCTGAGTCAAACGAATAATGTTGCGAGTTTGTTAATGCGATAAATGATTGAAGTTTGTCGCAAAAATAAATTTTGTGACTCATAGCGCGACAATGTCTACAACAAACATATTTTTGTCCCAAAATTATTTTTGCAACAAAACTCTATTTTTATGTGTGTTAGAATTTGGGTGTGACCCGAATTCTTTGTTGAAGTAATTGAAGAATTCTAATTGAAGTGCACGTCTAAATGAATTCAATTTGGAATAATATTAGAGTCTTATTCAACTTAAAATTATATTTGGAAGTCTTATTGGGAGTTTGGCTTGGAAAATGACTTTGAGACGAAGAAAACAACTTGGAGCCAAAAAAAGGACAAAACGCTCGGCGTTGCGACGCGAGCATGGGACGCCGCGACGTCGGTGCCCCTGCTTATTTTTTTGCCCGGTGCCCGGATGGTGGCGCCATGGTGTATTTAATTTCATTTTTTTCGAATTTTATGTCTTCTTCATCTAGAACTTCAAAAAGAGATTCATATATATATTCCACATTGTATCTTCATAAAAATACATATTCAACAACATCTTGAGAGGTTTTGAGAATATATGATAGTTTAGCCTGGTGATTACCAGAACTTCAATTGTATATTTTTTCATTATTATTCACGAGTCAATAAAATCTCTAAATTCCCCTGCCATTTCTCGTCTTTTATTATTCTTTTGCTTATAATCATATACTTCATATTTTGTCAAACAATTTCAATATTTCAATCCTGAATTACAACAAGTGGATCAGAGAAATGCATAATTCTTAACAAGTGGTATCATAACAATTCCGTCAATCCTCAACAATGCAACAACAATTTTGTCGCGATTTCGATTTTTTCTTTTGTAGTGCTTTCATTTCTCCACGGGTCTAAGTATCAATCGTTGCATAATGATAGATACCCCACTGAGGCTTTCGAAGGCCATTAATAGTAGTCAATAATAGGGTTTTTGTTGGTTCGACACCGGTGTGTGGGAGGTTGTCAAGAAGCCCCTTAGTAGCCTTGATGCTGTAGATTGTCATTATGAACGCCATATACATAGGTCAGACCTAAATTACATTTATTATGATTCTCAGTGCTCTATCAGGAGTCTCGATGGGTAACAACTTATTCAACTTTGATCTCCTAAGTTTTGGTTGGTGACGATGGACTCACAGGCACTGGAAGGCATGCATGATCTTATCCATATTGATATTTGATTTCACATGAGTACATCATAGTGGAATTCGAGCCCACATATTAGAAGCGATAAGCTGAAATCGTGAAGAAACTTGAACTTCAATAATGAAATCATAATGAATACTTTGAGTACTGTAAATCTTGTACATATATTTGATCACAGATATCATTACTTGCTGAGCATTCACTCATATTATTTTACATTATAGGTGTGACAGTGTATGTACTCGAGATAGTTGCTAACTCTCACGCAACAAAACAATTGTGTATTAGGTGTGTGACCGATGTTCAGTGAGTATATCACTAGGGAAATCCGAAAAACTTTATAATTGATTCTATTAAAATTATTAAATTATTGGAAATGTTAATTATAAATTATAATGCTATTTGTCGATGTCATTCTCTCTGTATTTCAAGTAACATTGTTTTCTTTTTATTCTAAATTAAATTGTTTTTTATAATTTTGAGTTAAATTAAATATTAATGAAATAACTATTTAAACCCTCACTAAGTCACACTCATATTTTCAAAACAAGCATAAAAATCCCTTTCCATGATTGAAAAACTCACTAAATACTGCAAGGATGAAATATTGAGAATTTAATGAGATTGACAAAATTTTACGCAAAAAGCACAATTTGATCCAACGCCAAGCTAAAGAGTATTGAATACAAAATATCTTTAGATATAGTTAGAGAACATCTTCGTTGTGATAAAGCTTATTTTTCAAACTAGTTTCGATCTACTTGCCGGAGGACAATGATGGAACCACATACCCCGTCTTGCTCCCACTTTTTAAATTTTGGTTGATTTACGCTTAATTTATGTACAACTTTTTAAATATATACATAAAACCTATATAATTTACCCTCCCAATATTTTTGACACCCTACATGAAAATCCTAATTCGCCACTGCCGAAGAAGGAGAAGATTATAGCAAGAAAGAGGCAACAAAATATTTTTGACAATTTCTTCAAAAAAAAAAAAAAAAAAATTAAAATTAAAAAGGCCTTAGACCATGGGCCGACCCACTCCACACCATTTACATGACAAGCGCTCCAAACAACTGACACATGCAGAAAGCAGAGACACATGCAGAAATAGAATAAAAACAGTTGTCATATAGGAGCTTAAATCTTCAAATTGCATAAATTCGAGTACTAGGGTTTTGTCAATTGAATTATCACATTTAGTCTTTCAATTAGGGATCTAAAAACTCAGATTGAATTGAACAACCAATAAACTGATAGAGAGGAATGGCGTGCATATACATACCGGTGCAGAACTCGGAAGAGGTGGTGCAGGTGGCGCTAGACCAGTTACCCCTTGATGCCACTGACATCATTGACATTCTGAAGGCGGAGCAAGCTCCACTTGATCTCTGGCTCACCATCGCTGTATGTTCATTTTTATATATGTGTGTGTGCTTGCATGCCTTTAGGTTCATTTAAATGTTCACTTACACCCACTCACATATGTAAGAATTTGTGTACAAATCATTTTTACTGAAGTGGGAGTTTTTTTTTTTTGCATCTTCACTTTAGATTTATATTTGTATGTATGGAAGTGTTTTAATAAAAAAAATAAATTTGTAAAAAAAAAAAAAAACCATTTTTATTAAGCAAAACTAATGCTCTCTCTCTCTCTCTCTCTCTTTTTTTAATGGTTTTATGTGTTTTCATGTATATCTTATGTAAATAATTATTCTTATTTAAATTTAAATGTATGATGGGGTTGGCGACTGGTGCATATTGAATTGTATCTGTTTTCATTTTTTATGAATCTCTATTTTTGGGTTCAGAGGGAGTACTTCAAACAAGGAAAACTCGAACAGTTTCGACAAATATTGGAAGAAGGGTCTAGTCCAGGTACATATTCTTAATGTTTACCTTCTTTCACATGGTAAAAAGGAATTCCATTAAATTTTGACGTAGGTTATTGTTGTGCAGAAGTTGATGAATATTTTGCAGACGTGAGATATGAGAGGATTGCCATTTTAAATGCTTTGGGAGCATATTACAGCTATCTTGGCAAAATAGAGACAAAACAAGGAGAAAAGGAAGAGCATTTCCTTACCGCTTCACACTACTATAACAAGGCTTCAAAAATTGACACACGTGAGCCTTCAACATGGATTGGGAAAGGTACGCATGTTAAGTAATTGGGCAGTTATATGGATTTAGTATGACTATCATAGAGCCTTGCATATCATTTGTTCTACTATACACATTGTTCTCGAGGTTGTCACAAGATTTTTTTATTTATTTTTGCAGACAATGCACAAAGCCAAAGAATTATTTTTTGCAAATGATGATATATTGCCGCTTTTTATAACTTCAAAGATTCATCCTTAGAGCATCTACAATAAACTCTTTAAAAGCGAAATAATCTTTACTTTAAAAAGTCAAATCTTGAGATTATGTTCCTAAACCAAAAAAATAAAGACATATTTTACTCTTTAAATTTAAAGATGCTCTTTATTATGATCAAAGTGATTTTTAAAAATAAAGAGTCTTTTAGATATGCTTTTATGCTTGATCTTTACATTGTGAATTGGATTAAGCAATTCAAAAAATGATGTTTCCTAATCATCCTAAGTTAACATTCTTTTCTTTTCTTTTTTCATGAAAAAGTCTTAATACCATTATGTTTACATGTTAGGGGTAAAATTGTTGTCTTCGTTGCATATTTTGGACATAGGTTTACTTTGTCATTGTACATGAATCCTAAACTTAAGATCTAATGATGAATATTGGCAAGAGAAATGAGTCGAGCTTGAAGTAGAATCTTGTTGGCCTGTGTGAAAATTAACTAAGCTTAATACAGTTATCTTCATTAGCACTTTTTCATAAAGCAGAATTCTATGGAGGTGGAGGAAAAATTCATGACTACACTCTTAATTATAACTGTTGTCTTAGGATTTTGAAGGATGGTTAAAAGTATATTGATAATGGAAAATAAGATCAGGCTGGATTGAGTTAAGCCCATTAGCAGCTTCTTTTGCTTATTAGATTATCTTCTTACTTTTTAGAAAACAATTTTCTTCTTGTTTCACTTTTGCATACTACTATTTTGTATTTCCTCTTTGCCAGGTTTAGCATTATTAATGCTTCCGCATATTCTCTTTCACAGGTCAGCTTCTTCTGGCCAAAGGTGATATTGATCAGGCACTTAATGCTTTCAAGATTGTTCTGGACGAAGATGGTGATAATGTTCCTGCTCTCCTTGGTCAGGTATGTTCACATTTATTCTCTTTGTTTACTTACCAATTACCCTCATTCAAGTGATGTATTTATCTTATTTAGGGCTGCCTTTGTATGTTTGAATCTTTCATCCCATGCTTATTAATGTGAGGATTGAAAATATAAGTCGAGAAGAATTTTCTCATCCTCCCTTCTTTCGCGCACTTCCTCTCCCCTCCAATCGTTGTGCAGTTTAAGCTTGATTTTTGTCCAATTGAGATTCTACTTTTCAGATATCATTTTCTTGCATTCCAGGATTGGCTATACAAGTCTCAGGCTAAGTCCTTGATAACAATACTGTCTGCCCCTTTTTTAAGAATTAAATCAGTAAGACTATTGTAGCATTTTACTATCTTCCACTTATCTGCAGGCCTGTATCTACTTTAGTTGTGGTCAATATTCAGATTCGTTGGAGTTGCATAAGGTTTGCCTATTTCCCTTTTAAAAAACCGAAGTTTCCAATCTCTTCTTTTGAGACTGCAGGAAGGTGGAGCATTTCCTCTCATGAAAAATTTAAGGTTTTCTATGCTTTCACCTTGAGTTGTGATCCTGTTTTATGTTTCTTTTTCTGTTTCTTGTAATTATATTTTGGTTAGAGGGCCTTGCAAGTGTATCCTCAGTGTCCTGCAGCCGTAAGACTTGGCATAGCACTTAGTCACTACAAATTGGGTCATCTTGAAAAGGCCAAACAAGCATTCCATCGTGTTTTACAGGCAAGTCGCTGCTGACCACTGGATTGCGTATTAATTAAGCTATTGTAAACAACACCGCACATTTTGCTCGACGTACTGCTGACATTATTGACAATTTATAACTGCAGTTAGATCCAGAAAACGTTGAGGCTCTTGTGGCACTTGGAATTTCAGATTTGCAAACTAATGAAGGTTCATTTTTTGATAAAAACGTATGCATGCTATAAATATATAGATACCTTGAGTGTATATTTCAGGTATGAGTTATGGCAGGCCTGAGATCTAGTTTTACTCAGACAACTTGCCATAATTGGTTTCCATTTTTGTTTGGGGTTCATACGGTCTGGATGCTTGATGATCATTTTAAATATAGCCCCTATCTGGCTCCACTTTTTACAAGATTAAAATCAATTTTTATACCGTTGCAAAGTGCAAGTGGGTCCCAGCATCCGGCTGTTATTGAGAAAGAACTAAAAAATGAAGGCAGCAACGATACAATAATTGATTAAAATCCGGAAGAAAATTTCTCCCAAACATGCGCATAATGAGTTTATGGAATTCATTTTAACTACAGTTTTTATGAAAATCGTACTTTTTATCTTATGCCATACATCTTTACAGCTAATGGTATTAGGAGTGGAATGGAAAAGATGCAGAGAGCTTTCGAGATATATCCATACTGCGCTATGTCACTGAATTATCTGGCTAATCATTTCTTCTTCACTGGTCAGCATTTCCTAGTTGAGCAACTAACTGAAACTGCACTATCAGCGACGAGTCATGGCCCAACAAAGTCACATTCCTTCTACAATTTAGCCCGATCTTACCATAGCAAGGTTGATATCATCATCCATGTTTGCATCTAGAGCCTCTGTACTTGTTTCTCAATTATTTGGTTGGTCAAAATTATTATCCGTCTCTCCTGCTTAATAAATAACGTTGTTGGTTTTTTGACCTTTATTCTATTTTTGTTGATTATTGGGTTCTTCAGCTGCTGGTTATGGATGTCAACTTGATAAATGACTATGCTTATAGTTATGTATTTTTGGCCCTTCATCTACTTTGGTAATAGATTTAGCCTTTCTCTTGATTTCAGGGAGACTATGAAAAGGCTGGAAGGTATTATCTGGCGTCTATCCAAGAAGTGAATAAGCCCCAAGAATTTGTATTGCCTTACTATGGTGAGTAGAATTCCTCATTCTTTCCCTAGTTGTTATCATCTGTCAGTCTCAAATACAGGCAGAAAAATATGGCATAGACATAGGACCAATGGTGGACGCTGGCATTTGAGTTGGGGGCACAATCAAACTTTCCAAAAAGCGAAAAAATTAAAGTATTTGATATCTTATTACAATCATTATCTACACGTTCTCATACTTTGATAACATTCTATATTTACATTATTTTTAATTTTGTCAAATACATCATTTTCAATATATACAATCAAATTATCATTCAACCCTTGATCTCCAATTCGATTGCGCAGGCGATTTTTGACATAAGTCATCGTAGAAAATGCTCTCTCGACTCGAGTAGTAGCCATGTCACAAGCTTGTAGACTAATGAATATACTTCATTTTTATTTTTTACAACCAACTTTTGTACAAGATCACTAAGGCCTAAAGTTATTAACATATCATTCATATTGGGAACATTGATATGGTGAGCTTCGCAGAACGAACAAACCATTCAAAAAAAAAAAAAAAATCCCAACCATCATTCCTCGTGATTTGGAGCTGTGCTTTATATAATCGAACCAATCTCATGGCATGGAAAGTATCCCGATATTTTCTTTGTAATGCTTTCAACAATTCATTTGAAAATTTCCAAGAAATTTCATTTCAATCGAAACATCTCCAACATCAACGTCCCCAACATCAATTTCATCCCTTTCATTCCTAACATCTCCATCATCATTTTTATCTTGAACATCATTTTCATCCCTTCTATCTTGAACATTTTTTTCATTAATATTTTGTTCATCACCAATACTGATTTACGTCTTCATAACTAATACAAACAATCAATTAAAAATTTAAAACAAACTCAATACAAATATAAAGTGGCTCCATTATAATCTCCAACAGACAGCAACTCACTGCCCAGTGCAAACCCAGCTCAATCCCCACTCCCCAGCAGCAACATTCATTCCCATAAATTAATAATTCTCAGTAACTCAATCACAGAGTCACTTAATTATGAAACAAACCACATAAACATAATCCCCAACAACTCAATGTTAAACACTAAACCTCAATTGCAGAAGCCCTCAATGTCAATTTTCAACTTACAACAAATATTTCAAACAGTTAGAAGCGGGAAGCCATATTATATCAAACAATCAGACAAGAAAAATGGAATAACGTCAACTATACATAATTTCTTCTGAAGATTCAAAGAATTAGAAGTTTAGGTACTAGGGTTTCACCTTTTGCAGATTGGAACAATAGACCGCCGCATGAACAAGGAAATACCCGTGGCAGCCTTTTGTAAGTCTGTTATTAAAAAAAAAAAAAATCAATTCTAGAAAGTTAGTGGGTCACGTGCCCCCACTGCGACGCACTCCAAATCAGCCCAATAAAGCTATTTGTAGAAAATTGAGTTACAAAAGTTGGGTTACAAAGCATGTTGGCAAAATCCAAACCGTTGATTTCAAATGATTTTTAAAATCTATTTTTAAAATGATTGGTGTAGATTTATTTTGTTAACTAATTTTGTAACCAAACTTTGTACATGTAGCATAACTCAAATCCGCCACTGCGTAGGACAAGGTCAATGTTCAGTGGTTTTGCTGTTGATTCACCTTTTCCCCCAACTGTTGAATAATTCAACTTCAATCAGTAAAACTATTGTAAAATCCCATTATCTGCAAGATAACTGTACTATTTAAAATTTTCCTTACTAATTTTATGGCAGTTATATAATTTATAATAGTTAGATTTGTAAAGATAACATTTCAATCCTTCATATAAATAAGTAAATAACTATGAGTATCAATTTGTATAATCATATTTTGCCTATTGCTCAGATTATGCACGAATTAATACAACTATTGAACACTAAGTCGTGCCTTATTTTCTTTCGTCATCTTCACCAGTAGTATATTAATCTCTTCAAAAAAACACAAATTTGTTGTTGAAGTTGATTGCATGATAGAGTTATTGTTACTACTTAGTGGAGTTGTTAAAATAAACATTGACAACAAGATATCTTTTCCAAAACATATAAAATAACAAGCTAAGCCTTGTGGAAATTCTCTCTCTCCCTTTTTTTTCCTCCGTTGATTCCATCTAAGATACCTTTCTAAGATAACAGTATTGTAGTTACTTGTTTATCAAAAGAACAAACTTTATTTTTTGAAAAATCGACTAAGAGCACTCTTGTTTGTGTTTCTATCCCTCTTTTTACAAAGAAGCACCAAATCTAGAGGCTTAAAATGAAGCTCCAAAAACCAATGTGAAAATGCCTTATTCTATTGCTATACACTTTTTTATGTATAAACCTCACTGGAGTATTTTCTTGAACTACCCTGTTGAGCGGTTTAAGTTAGATGTCGCAAAAGACCAAGTCTTGATAGAGACTATAACAATTTCCTACACCAGTTTATTAGAGCACAACCACAGTCTTGATAGAGAAGGGTTTGGTGTTCATGAAGCCCTCCTGGATGAGTTGGTAGCGAGAATACATGACACAAATCTGCCAATGAATCAATTTGTTAGAGCAACAAATGGATATATTTAAGGCACAGCAATGGGGATTGTGGATGCCTTTGGAAGCAGTTGGCATGAGGGAGGCGACGATACTGATCAACACGACACAATTGTGGGTGTGGATGGTATCTCTATGGGAAAAGGACTTCGATCTCGAATGACAAATGGATGTTGATTTAGATGAAGATTACAACGGTCCACCAATTTTGATGAGGAGTTCAACATTGAGATCCTCAAGAATTGGTCTGATCTAATCGAACAACAAGGTGGAAGAGATATTCATGCCACATGTTGTTCAAGACAACAGAAAGTATGAATTGGAAGGCGAGTTATTCAAGCGTTCTCCTGGTAATATGCAAATGATACATGGAAAAAAAATTCTGATTTGGCACAAGAAATAACTGCATTCACATCATTGGACTTGGAGGACTTAAGTATCAAGAGACCCGTTTTGAAGACTAAAGAATCTTGACATCCAATGGAGATATTTTGGGATGGTCAACTGGTCTAATAGCAAAACTAGGTGAAGGCGTGTGCTTGAGGAATTGTTCTTACTTATATTATCCATATGATTGAAATAAATCAAATGGCACATCTGGTTGCAATGATGACTCCAACCTATTCAAAATTCTGAAAAATATCAAGAATGTGTTTTAAGAGAGGGGGAAGTATAATTCGATTTTTTATCTAGATATTCGGACTCTAAGGTTAGAGAACCAAATGGTTTTTTCCCCACCCTTCAAATGAAGTTTCTTAGTTTTTGAGGGATTATGTCATCATTTGAGAAACCTGTTAATGTTTCCAGGAAGTGGAAGAAATTTGCAATATTGTGACGAATCCTTGAAGAAATCATTTGAGCAGAAATTTTTTCACTCTATTGATATGGGCAATACGTCCTTAAAAGTTGATGTCTTAATTTACTTACGTTTTTAAGTTAATTTTATCTTATTATTGTTGGCCTCTTTTAATAATTCTTAGAAGATGAAGGACCTGAGTGTAATTTTTATTTTAGCTGCAATTAGGTTTCGATGTTGTAAGTGAGAAGGCGATGGTCCCAGAGATTGGATTTTGTTTGATTAATAAATATTAAAATTTTGAGAATTCTTCTCCAATTTCGATACAAATGATATTTGTGCGCAAATCAACTTTTCATGATCATGTTTTATTTTTCTTGCCCACTTTTTTATGCTTTGATTGGTATCAAAACTGGAGGTTCTATTTCTAGTAGATGCTGGAGCATTCCCGTGGATAGGTAGATAATGCAAAAGCATGCTTGAAACGGGAGTGCCCAGGGGAGTGAGCTTGCGTAGATTCTATGGCTTGATTCTACGTGATATAGAGAGTATTGCATTAGTGTTATGACTTACGAGGTATATGTTTTGAGAAAAGTGATGCATCAGTTGCATGCCCAAAAATTAAAAACTATGGTATTTTCTATATAATGCCAATGAAACAATATGTAAAATAGGGTTTTGTTATGTGCAATCCTGGTTTGGACAAGCACGGGATGAATAAAAAAGGTACAAAAGGATTACAATGAATAAGTAAACCATGTAGGTTATGGCCTCTTAAATTGGTGACTATAACAACTTATGATATTTGCTATAAAATGCCTGATGAACCAATTAAATTGGTGGTTCTTCAGCTTTCTGATGGCATCAGTGAACACATTATCCCTAATGTACGTGCAACAGTAGTCATCGTTGGAATACTTTTATTGGGGTTTCTAGCTTAAATTTTTAGCTTTTTCATCTTACAATACACTATGATGGAGATTCATTTTATGGCGCTCCTAGATATTTGAATAAATGTTGCATGACCTCTATTAATTTACCATGTTTGAATAGACTTTAATTCTGAAGATGGAAGGTCAAAGATACATTGAATCCCCTCTCTACAACTCATCATGTATCTGATAAAACCCTCTCTGACCTTTTGCATACTTAAGATTTAGCGTCATTTATCTTTTATTTTGTAATGTCCTAAGGTAAGATGGAGCTTTGCCTTTGATGAAAGGCCAACCAATTGCTGATCTGGGCCTTGTACAAGTTTCAAACTATACTTCTGAGACTTGCATTCTCATGTCATAATATAAATTGAAATTGATCTATTAATTAATATTTGCAAGGGCACTCGTAACTGTACTTTGAGAAAATGGCCTTAAGGAATTGCCGCTCAGGATTCTGTGTCCTATCATCTGCTAAAAATCATAATGATATTACAGGAACTTTCTCTGCAAATATTATTCTATATTTGAATGTAGCCAACGCTCTCGCCCATCTAGTATATTCAGTAACGTATAGGCGTTGTATGTTCCTTCCTGCCTGGCGAAACCATAAAATAGATCATCATAAAAGTTTGAGCTGCTAATAAAGTAAGCATGACGTTATGCAGCATTTTTCTGGAAACTGTATTTTGTTTAATTTCTCACTCAGCACCAGTTCATTGATTAGTTGGGCTAACTTGAAACAGGTTTGGGGCAAGTTCAAATGAAAATGGGAGACCTGAGAAGCGCCTCATCAAACTTCGAGAAAGTCTTGGAGGTGCAGCCTGACAATTGTGAGACATTGAAGGTGAGCAAGTAACCATTTCAAGAATGTCATATAGTTTGAGCGTTTTCTGCAATTATTTGAACAATGAAAAAACTAAAAAGTTCATTTCCTTCATTTAGGTTCTTGGACACATATATGTTCAACTTGAGCAAAAGGAAAGGGCCAAACAACTTCTGAAGAAAGCTACCAAAGTCAATCCTCAAGATCCCAAGGTAGCTATTATGTTTGTTCTCCAGTTTTATGGTACTCCATCCATCCCATAAAAATAGAATTGCTTTCTTTTTTCGTATCCCAAATTATATGCTACTTTTCTTATTGAGAGGATGGTTGATTTATTAGTTTTCTAATATGCGCCTATCTAATGTGTCTTGTTATAAAGAAATATGAATTTCTCATATTTTAATCATTATTTAATATAAAGGTGTATTAGGAAAAATTGTATGTAAAATTGATACTTTCAACTATATTAATTATATTTTCTTAATTTTGAATGAAAATAGAAGCAAATTATGATGTGACGAGATTTAATTGGATCAAAATCTCATCAATCAAATAATTTCCCCACTTACATTTTGATACCTCATCATTATGTAAAATATTATGAGTTTCCAAATACCTCAGCTTGACCCTTCAACTATCTTTATGGAACATAAATAATATAACTTGTATTAAAGGTGTAAAATATAAAAAATTTATATTTACGGGAATAAGTATGCAATCAAACTGAAACAATTTCTCTCTAATATGAATATTGAACCAAAGTATGAGGTGATGGTGATTGTGTACAATAGCAATCTGTAATTTAGTTGAGCCACTTAACCTCATCTATTAGGAAAACATAGTTGCTTCATCATATGAAATGGCTATTCTTGAACTATGTTCTGTTAAGATTTGTGGTTCTATCTTAAAAGGTTAACCTTATTAAGAGGAGTAGCCCAAATTCTTATAAATTGGTCTATGTTTTTATCTTTATTCGATGTGAAATTTTATCCCTTAACATGCCCCCACAAGATAATGTCTTGTTTGAGTAGAACAATCTTGAAATCCATATGCTCAATTTTTGTTGAGTCTTGATCGGATTGAATTGCTCGTTGGAGCTTAATGTGTTCTGATACCATGTTAAAATTTGGGGTTCCATCTTAAAAGGACAACCTTATTAAGAGGAGTAGTTCAAACTCTTATAAATTGATATGTTTTCATCTTCATTCGATGTAGAATTTTATCCTTTAACATGTTCTTCAGTTTCAATTGGATTTTCTTTCAAGTGCTAATAAAAATGAGCTTGGATGCTTTTGTGTTTGCATTTGGTTGGTTATTATAATTTCTAAGAGATGCAATATTTATGTTAGAAACAAACTAAGTTTCTGGTTTTATGTTTTTATTCTTTTATTTATGTGGCCAATGTTTGAGCCTCGTTATCTAAAAACTCATTTTTTTCTTAAACTCCTTTTCAAGCATACATTCTGCAAATAACATATTTTGCACGTAAATTTAAAACTTTCTTACTTTTTACTACATATTCTCCAAAAGTCACTATTACAAAACTTATTTTCAACAAAAAATGGGCTCAAGCGTAGGCTTAATAACAACTTTCATCTATTTGAATTACTGCATATACGTTTTTTATAGATTAGTAATTATTACTTAGGCTCATTGCTGCTACTTGTACAATTGATACTCATTTAATTACTATAATATTATCTAATAATTTTGGTGATTTTGTTACTTTTACAAGGGCTTCCTTCATAAAATAGTGCTCTATGATTATAATATTGGATCCAAAGTGTTTGTATACATTGGGAAGAAGAATGCCCAACCTTAAGAAATGAGAATTTTGTTTGGATCAAACTTTAGAATGCACTATTCAGTGTTACGCTTACTTCTAAGCTCTAATTATATTGAGATTGTGTTCCTTACTTTTGCCTTCAACAAGAAATTCTGAAACGAAAATGACAATGAGTGTCTTCAACAAGAAATTCATTATGTACCTTTTTTTTATGTACAAGTAACATAATCCAATCAAGAAATTAGACTAGGATTGGGACTTAAAATAATTTAAGTTGGATACCTATATGGCTAGATCAGGATTTGTATGTAACAGGAAAAAAATTTATTTCTAATTTAAATCATAAAATAATTTTCCAAGCCAAAAATGGAAAGAAAACATATGGTCAAAAACCCTTTATCGTTATCTGACATCTTCAATACAACCCATGAATTTTTTAATGAGTTACAGAGGAATAATTAGGATATGATGATTTTACCTCACACTGTATTGACCTCTATGCAAACCTGTTAAACAGAAGGAGTCATATTATTAGATGTCAAAATAAATTACAAAGAGACTAAAAATAAAGTACAAAACCATGGATATTGTAACCATAATAAAAGAGACGGCGAAACTATCTGTAACAAAGAAACTACATTACTATAATATCCTAAAACGACATGCATCTTGCAGGTATTTCTTGATCTGGGAGAGCTGCTAATTTCAACAGACGAATGTGCTGCTTTAGATGCCTTTGAAACCGTAAGGACCTTCCAACATTTAATATATTTTGGTCAATTTCTGATGAGTAAAACTTCTGGCATTTTGAGTAAATCTTTTCGTTTATACCCTGGGTTTGATTTATTTATTCTTACCTGATGTCGCTCTTGTACCATAAACATTTAATATTGGTTTCATGTTGTTACTACTGCAAGTGAGAAACCTGAAACATTTTAAAATTTTAATGGCTTTCTGCTTGAAACTTGTTAATTTCTAATCAAGATTCCAAGTAATCTGTTGGCTGAGATTGCAGCTTCTGGTATTACAGTGCTAGTTTCATGCGTATGAAACTAGAGAAAAAATTATACTGCACAGGTTTCATGTGTATGAAACTAGAGCAATATGACTACTTTAATATGAAAACAGGAGAAATCACCATAGCAGATTGCCTGCAGTAGAAACAAAGTAAAAAAACAGTGGAACCAGAGTTTAATAAGAGAATAGAGATGAACAGAAGCTTTCTTTTTCTTCAAGATTTCCTTCACTATTTTTTCATTACACAATTTAGGGCATACAAAGCTATTTATACAGACTCCAAACAGACTACAAAATTACAATTTTAGCCCTCATTTGTTTGACACATAATTTGACTTTCTACAATAAAACACATTACACAATAACAGAATCTTTCTATGTTACCAAATACGCTATCAAAGAAATACTGAAGTGTCTGCTTTGAAATAAATTCTCTTGCCTTATTTCTAACTCACTCTCAGAAACTGCATTAGACATCTCTATGTTCTTTTTCCATTTATGGGAGGGTTGGAGAAGGTTGCTGATATAATTTACTCTAGCTTTGTCTTCTCAGAGAGTTCAACCACTGCACGTCAGTGCTTCCTCTTATTACTGTCATTTTGTTGTTTTGGACAGGCTCATAATCTTCTGAAAATGGGGAATGAGGAAGTGCCAATAGAGCTTCTCAATAATATTGGGGTTCTCCATTTTGAAAGGGGAGAGTTTGAGGTATTTAAATGTCTATAAGATAACTCCTTGAGTTTCATATAATTCGATACTGGTAAACGTTACCAAGAGTAACCATAATTCCTCGTTTAATTACCAGCTTGCTCGTGAAATGTTTATGGAAGCTCTGGGAGATGGCGTGTGGAGTAACTTTATTGATTCTAAAACACAATCCAGTTTTAAAATTGTGGCACAATCCAATTTATTTAATAGAGCACAATATCCAACTGGTGTCAGCTCATCTCTCCGTCAACACACGGAGTTGCGACTATTTCATCAATTGGAGGAACAGGGTATATCTGTGGAACTTCCTTGGGATAAAGTTTCATCACTATTTAACTTAGCCAGAGTATTGGAGAAGATGCATGACAGTGAAGCTGCTAGCATTTTATACCATCTCATATTATTTAAGGTGAGTGCCATTGTCCATAGATATTATTGGCAATATATTTATGGAAATGAAGGTGAATGAGATTGAAAAACGTAAGTTCGACCTTAACAACACCAAGAGAGTGAATAGGTGTAATACGCGGAATTAAAATCTTATTAACTTATTAGTAACAAGTCACCAATTAATTATCTCTAGATGGTTAATCATGCAATCAATTTAATCCTAAGTTTAAATATCATAGATCATACATTCATAATATAATGCGGAATTAAAATCTTATTAACTTATTAGCAACAAGTCACCAATTAATTATCTCTAGATGGTTAATCATGCAATCAATTTAATCCTAAGTTTAAATATCACAGATCATACATTCATAATATAAAGCAGTAAACGAACAACGGTATGATCACAGAGAAACCCAATTGGGAAAAACTCCGGGCGCTTTGTCAGTCAATCCACTATAAACGATTCAAGACTTACAATCTACCAGACTAGATGAAGACACGTACTATCTGATCTCCTAACTGCAATTTTGATAGCTCTCCTAAATTCTATACTCCCCTGCACCTATTCCAGCTGCAATAACCAACGGTCTCTTGGAACTCCACTATCCTGCAACAGCCTCTAGCTTGGTAGAATCGCATATCTCCTATGGATCACGAAGAACAACTTGTTCTTCACAGATTGGAACTCCAGTCGCCTTCCTCGATCATCAGCACCTCTGACAGATATGTAGAAAGTTTTATTTTTGGTATTTGGATTAAGAATATGACGTTTTTCTCACAACCAAGAACGATTCTCAAATAAACATGAAAGTTGAAAGCTCCAAATATTTAAGAATGTGAAAGGACACTGTTTGCTCAATGTTCAATCTTACATGTTTCTTGTTCTGTGACTTTAGAATATATATAGGTAGGATAGAAAACATATGGGCAGGGAAAAAAAAGCCTTTAAAAATAAAAAATTCCCGCATAACTCTGTCATTCTAGCGAGGGCTCAGCGATGGTAGAACGACAGGTTGTCGCTCGAGTGAAGGAGGGGCGGCAGTCTAGCGATGCAGTTTCTTTTTTTGTAGCTTGAGCCAACTCTTGGCGACAGTCTCACGAAAATCTGTGCCGGTTTTCTCCTTGTTCCAAACTCGAAACCCTAGACCTATTTGACTAACTTTTAGACAAATTACACATTACTCCTTGAACTTTTACATCCTATCAAATTAAGTCATTTTGTCCACAGAATTTGCCAATTACAAAATCAGCTATAACCTTACAGATATGATTTAGGATTTGATCATTTCCTATGGAAACATAAGTATGCAGTATCAATTAGTTTTCCTACAAGTTCTTTTGTTTAAATGCCAATCATCCTGTCATTCTGATTGGTAAATTATACTGCAAAACTGACCGATCCTTTGCTATATTATTGAAATTATTCTTCTAAGATTTTGAATTTGTGACCTGATTGAAGGATATAACTCTGTGTACTCTTCTAGACTTGATTCTGAATTTGTCTGGGTGGTATGTTTTTCTCCTTGGAATATTTTCTGACTTTTGTTATTATTTTCAGTATCCGGACTACACAGATGCTTGCCTGAGGCTTGCTTCCATTGCAAGAGCTCAAAATAATATTCAACTAAGTTTGAAACTGGTTGTTATATCCCTTCTAAAAACCTCCCCAAGTTATTCTTCATTTTCTCATACATGTTTATGCCTTTATGCTTTTGTTTATGCAAAGATGTTTTTGTTCTTAGATTGGTGATGCTCTCAAAGTGGATGAAAAATGCCCAGATGCTTTGTTAATGCTTGGTGACTTGAAGCTCAAGAGTGACTACTGGGTCAGGGCAAAAGATATATTCCTGAGAGCCAAGGAGGCAACTGATTGGCAAGATTCTTATGCTACAGTTTGTCTGGTGTGTGCCAAATTAAATATTCTTCCACTTTTAAGATCTCTTGATTATTTACTAGCAATAAAAAAATATATTCCCAACTTGTTGAAAGTGCGTTTTCGCTATTTTCTTATTAAACCTTTATGCTGTACGGATCTGAAGAAAATTAGTTATGTCATGTATGTACCGAAGTTTATATAGTCATTGTTGCTTCTAATAAAATTTGTGAAACTTATGCGTTTTCTTTGATATCTGCAAGGGAAATTGGAATTTCGAAGCTGCAAATCACAATGAGGAAAAAGACAGTAAGTTGGAAGCCACACATTATCAGAAGGCAAAGGGACTCTACACTAAAGTATGGCACATTATCTTGGAAACCACTATGTCGAATAGCTAGTCCTTTTCCCAATTTCTTTTTTTTTTTTTGGCAGTGCATATGATAATGTTAGACTTGTTAGAGTTTAGCTCATACTATAACTAGAGAAGTTCTCCTGGATTGTTTTATACTCACGTAGGTGGTGTGGTAGGCATTTTTTCATCATTATCTATTTCTAATTTCATTTTTAAGCCCATGCTAATGTTTCTCCGGATATGCAACTAAAATACTCCATGTACCAGGTTCTGTTTCAGCAACCTGATAACCTGTATGCAGCAAATGGTGCTGGAATGGTATTTGCTGAAAAAGGTCATTTTGATGTGGCTAAGGAGCTATTTACACAGGTCTGATGAACTTGTTATGTGTTATTCATGATTGAGAGAAAGGTTTTACACTTGTTTTGAGTGTCTTATGCTCTATCTCTGCAGGTTCAAGAAGCTGTAAGTGGAAGTTCTAATGTCCAGATGCCAGATATCTGGATCAATCTGGCGCATGTTCACTTTGCTCAAGGCAATTTTGCATTGGCTGTGAAAATGGTTTGTTTGTGATTTCTTTCATATCTATTTCTCAGATGAATATAAACTGTCTTAATTTCGTATACACTTTGAAATCTGATTACGTTTTGCAGTACCAAAACTGTTTGCAGAAGTTCTATTATAATACTGAGAGTGAGTTGCTTCTCTACATAGCACGTACACATTATGAAGCTGAACAATGGAAAGACTGCAAAAAGTCTTTACTAAGAGCCATCCACTTGTCTCCTTCAAATTACACATTTAGATTTAATGTAGGAGTTGCGATGCAGAAGTTCTCCTCTTCGACTCTTCAAAAGACAAAAAGGAGTGTGGATGAGGTTCGTATCTTTTAGCTTGATTTGTTTTTTTTTTTTTTTGAATCATATGAACAATAAGTAATATTTTGTTTTACATTCCCTTTAGAACTACTTCAATGATGATGTGTGCATCATATTATTTATTTAAGTGTTGCTTTTCTTACTTCCAAGTGCAAATGGATAAAATTTCTTTCTGCTATGGTTGCTATTATTTATCAGGTTACATTAAGGGTGTGTTTGAGCCACATTATTTTGGAAGAAAGTATTCTAAAATAGTAAATTGATGAAAAATGTATGATTGAAAAAGAAAAAAGTTATTGATATGATGAGAAATATTATGTTATTGAAAAATATGTGGTTGAAAATGAGAAGAAGAATGAGAATGAAAAAAATAATGTGGATCAAACAGGGGCTAAATTCAGTATAGCATCTAAATTAGCCTCGCAAACATTTCCTTTTCCCATTTTGAGAGTCTCTCTCCCTCTCTCATTATGGAACTTTTCCTGATGATGTAGGTGCGAACAACTGTAATAGAGCTTAAGAATGCTGTTCGTTTGTTCAGCTTTCTGTCTGCAGGTTCAGACCTTTGTTGTCATGGATTTAATAAAAAGAAAATGGGAACTCATATTGGGTATTCCCAGCACTTGCTTCATGCTGCAAAAGTACATTGTGAGGTTGCTAAGCGTGTAGAGCAGCAAAATCAGGAAAGAATAAAGGTTAGGCACCAGATGGAACTTGCTGATGAATCTCTGAGAAAGACAGAAGAGCAGAGAAAATTACAGGTCATTATCTGCGAATTTCTAGATGCTGTAAAAATTTTATTGTTTTGCATTTACTCACGCAAAGTGCAAAGCAGTTGGAGAAAAAGAGACAAGAGGATGAACTGAAGCAAGTTATGCAACAAGAGGAATATTTAGAGCGTATCAAGGTAATAGTGAAATACTGTTGTGTTTCGCTCGTGTGTTCATTCAAGGTTCAAAGTTGGGCATTTCTTCAGTACCATTTCTTCTTTTGTTCAATCATTTTCCTACACATTCTCTTGGCCTTACAAATTTTCGTGCAGGGACTGGTGGACCTTTCCTTGAGATGCCACTTGTAATGTTAGTTACTGAATATATTAGTTTATAAAAATTTTGGTCAGAGTTTAATTTGGAAATATTATTCAGATTGTTAACTAGAAATATTACCAGAAATGTAGTTCCTAGAATTTTTTATCCATCTCCAAAATCCTTTTTTTTTCGCTATTAACATTTTATATTTCCTTTTGGTAAGTTTTTGGATAAAATCCAGTAAAGGGAGTATTGATTACCCTGTTTCTTTGTTACTGTTGGACTATGAACATCACATATCTCTACATTGGTATGATATTGTTCACTTTGGGCCTAAATCCTCATGAATTTGCTTTTTGGGTTTTTACCCCAAAAGGCCTCATACAAATGGAGATATTGTCCATACTTATAAACCCATGATCCTCCCCACTTCTAGCCAATGTGGGGCTTTGGTCGCACACCCAACAGTTACATCCCATCAAGTAACAATCAGTCACATTCACATCCAGTGCATACGGTTTTACAAAAATTCAAATGACTTTTAAGAACTTGTTTCAAACAATGATAATTGGTTTCTATTTTAAAGATCAGTTCTCATCCTTTTCTCCCTTAAAATGTTTTGTTCTCGTTTTCTTTTTATCACTTCCTTCTGCATCTTCTAAATGGTTCAAAGCTTTTTTTACTTTTAGGAACAATGGAAGAGTCGCATGTCTGCTTCAAAACGGAAGAATAAGTTGCATACTGAAGATGAGAGTGGGCAAGGTGAAAAAAAGAGGAGAAAAGGGGATAAGCGGAAGAAGGGAAAGAAGATATGTTATGAATCCGAAGAAGCCGAAGCTGCTGTGGGGGCTCAGGAAGAAATGAAACATGTAGATGCCATCTGTAAGTATCAAATGAATGGCATTGAAGATCAAGTCAAAAACAATCCTCAAGATTTTCTTGCAACAACTGGCCTTGAAGATTCTGATGCCGAGGATAATGCCGTAATCTCTCTCTCTCTCTCTCTCTCTCCCCTCAATTTTCCTTACCCTGTATAAGTATGGAGGATAATGCCTTGCTGAGTTGCGTATCATTGATCTATTGCTTGTCTTTTTAATAGGCAAGCATTGCATCACTTCTTTGAATTCTTCACAATCTTCATTTTTACATCATTTATCATTCAGATTTCTTTATAATCCTACTCGGGATTTCAATTTCAGAGTTTCACTTTGTTTGTGGCCTTTTTTTATCTCTTCTGATTCCTGTTCTCCCTTATCTTTTCTTTGATGAAGGCTGCACCTTCGTCAAGTGCCAAAGGACGAAGACTAGCATTATCGGAATCAGATGAAGAGGAGCCAATGAATGTTGGTGGAGCAGTTGAAGATGAAAAATAAATGCTGACTGTTGTTGTGGTTGTAAAATAGATATTGTTATTTTTGTTCTCTGTCATGTGTTGATTTCAGTTTGAAACTGTTATGACTATAAAAAAGATATTAATGTTATTTGTGTTGTCTGTCATGTGTTGACTTGACAGGGGATTATGATATGAAATTGTTGTAGATGCATAACAAGGTTAAGTATTTTTGAGTGCTAAAAGCTATTTTTTATTTCACAAATTTTACTTCCTAATCGGAAAAGTGGTTTTTATGCACAACCAAACATGCTTTACATAGCTCTTACAAGCTCATTTCCATTTATTACGTCATTTATATTATTCCGAATTTGAAATGTCAAAAATGAAGTCAATAAAAATTTCCACAATGTGCTGGTGTTTAGATACTCAAATTCTTGGTGTCGACTCCAAAACCCAGTAGCCACTTTTGAACTCTTGAGGTACTGGGAGTTGCGACACCAATCTCCATTGCAATATCCCATTTGCAATTTAAGGTACTGGTGTCATGTTGATACCTAAGTCCAATTTTACATAAATTCAGTACGAAACACCATTTTAAGCTTAATTGTAAATAAAAATATAAAGTAC